>CAJVPY010000427.1:0-27202 GCA_910591965.1 Dentiscutata erythropus | reverse complement strand
CAAAGCGAACACGAGAAACAAAATGGAAAACAAAATGAAAAACCAAATGAAAGACAAAATGAAAAACAGCTATGGGTCTTGCAGAGCATCGACAAAAAAGGAAGAGGGCAGGGACATTATGCTACATCTCCTTAGTCCTACACAAAGCCCATTAGTTTAGAGGCCCCCAATTCAGCGGTACCGATTGCTCTCATGTAAACCTGAACTGCTCCCGAAGACCAGCCACCAATAGACTGAATTTGCTCCATCGACATACCACCCTTCATAGCCGCGGTTGCACCGCCAATCCTTAGACTATGAGCTGTGTACCTCCCATGCAGCCCAGCATTATCCGCAAAACGCTTCACTATTGCTGAAACCGCTGCCACAGATAACTTTTCCCCATTCCTAGACAAAAAAAGGGGGGTTCCCCGGCGGCGTAACCGGTCTTAACCTCAAATAGTAACTCAACAATTTTACCGGGCATACCCTACTCGCAGACCTCTCTACCGGAATAAACTTGCCTTTCCCTAACTGATCCGTCTTCGACTTCGAGACCCTAACCCACAACTTCCCGTCCTTCTCAACAACATCAGACCTTCTCAAATTACAGAGCTCACCGGGTCTACGCATAACCCTTAGCCCCAAGGCAACTAATGCCAAATCACGAGCCCACATCAACCCACTAACCCCGAGCGGAGGGTGGTCAACGTACCTCTCGATTACCGCGACTGGAAGAGGGTCTCTAGGCCATTTTGCCTCGACCTTCTCTTGGGAGGCCGTCCTTTTAATTCCTTCCACAATTAACCGGACCGAACTACACTTCGTAGGGTCCTCCAAACCCCTCACCTTGTGCTCCCTTGCTATTGCGGCCAGGCAGGTTTGGATCTCTGACGTCCTACCCGACAACTCCATCCAGGCAAGGAAAGCTGCCAACAAATCTCTCGACGCCGGATACGGAGCCAAGCCAATCCAACTCGAGAAACTATCAAAAACGCCCCGTGCTTTCAACAAACGTTTTTTATACACCAAGCTAATAGAACTGTCCATTAAATGCTCTGCCCTAACTAAGAGCTTTTCGACCAATCCAGAAGTATTGCTCTCAACACCCATTGGTCGTTTTTGCACGGCTCCAGGTTCCCCGAAGGTCCTGGTCCCACAATTTCGCTTGTCGGAGGCAACTCGATTTCTTCCCTTGGCGAGTTCACTACAAGGGGCCACCACGGGGCTGAGACCCATACCGGAACTATAACCACAATCCAAGCCCCACATTCCCTTGCATGGCTCAGAGCCCTGTGAATTAAACAGAAAGGGGGGCACACGTAATTCCTTACCCCGGCCCAGTCCTGGGTAAAACAGTCTACCGCCTCTGACCCAGGGCAGAAATAAAGACTGTTGAATCTCCGGGTCTTTGCGTTCAGGTGGCTCGCGAACCTGTCCACCTCGAAACACCCCCAAACCCGTTCCAGCTGCGCCGTTACCTCCGAACTCAACACCCAGTCTCCTTGATCCAACACCCTCGTCAAAGTATCCGCCGGATTTAGAGCACTTGGGACCCACCTCGTGCTGAAAATCCCAATATCGGCCTCGACACACACCTCCCAAATTTCTCTGGTAATAACCTTTTGCCAGTCCGTCGGACCTCCACCCATCACCGTCTTCAAAGCGACCCTGTTGTCGATGAATAGCGCTACCCACGTTCCTCTCAACAACTCCTTGAAGGACTGAAGTACCCGAAGCACTGCTAGAGACTCTAACTGCGCTATCACATTTGCGGCATGGGGTTGCGACCAACTTCCCGCCGCCCTGAACTCTTGGAAAACACCACACCAACCCTTCGTTGAGGCGTCGACGTATACCAACCTTACCCGACAAGGTTTCCAGGCTGGCCGGCCGTTCCACTTCCTCAAGTTCTCCGTCAACCAACGAATATCCTCGATTGCCTGAGGCGTTAAACGGACCTCGTTTTCCCACTGCCAAACAAGTCGATTCCTTGAATCTATCAACTTGTAGAACTCCATACACTTCACCTGGCTCGGAAGAAAGGCCCTTCCAAGACTCACTACCTTTCCCGCAACCGATGCCAAACTCTTTGCCGAAACGGTAGGCACTTTCAACAGAGCTTCCAACGAAACCACCGTAGAGTTTATCTTTTCCTCCGGGGCCACCACCACACCGTTTAACGTGTCCACAATCATCCCGCAAAATTTTATAGCCTGGGTCGGGTCCCAACACCCCTTTTCTTCGGCCCGAATCCAACCACACCCTATCAGGTCCACCTCTATCACCTTTTCTCTTATTTCCAACAACACCTCCTTTAGCTGGTGCGCAACCCACACATCGTCCAGGTGGTTGCCACAATAAACACCCTGGGCCCGCCACTTGCCGATTAAAGCCCTCATTATCTTTGAAAACACCCAGGGGGCCTGACTCAGTCCGAACGGCAACACATTGTACTGGAACCACTTTCCCGCAACGACGAAACCCAACAGCCGCTGAGCCTCGGGATTCATAAGAACGTGATGGTAACCATCTTTCAAATCGAAAGATATTGCCCACCAACCCCTTCCGATTGTACGCAAAAGGCCTCCCAGACCTTCGAAACGAAAGGACTTCTGGGGCAAGGCCTGATTCAACCTTCGTAGATCGATCACGAGACGGAACTTTCGAGGTCCCCGCTTTGGGACCAAAAACACCGGGCTCACCTCCAAAAGACTCGCTGGACGATAATTTCCCTCGCCAACTTTCGTAATCGCTCCCGACACTTCTAACCTTTTCAACTCCATTTCCAACCAACACTCCTCCTCCTTCGTAAAACGATAGGGCCTTGGGTCCGGGCAAACCGACAGACGTACTAAACTTCTTGGAAACAAAGGTATCCCTTTCTTTAACCATTTCAACACCAACTGAGAAGGCCGAATCACCTCCTCCCAATACTTCACCGCCGCACAACCGTGAATACTCCCGGTTACCCACTCCTCCGAAACCGCCACCTTTTCCTTCAACACCGCCCGGGCGTAGTCAGCTATTTCCCGGCTGGGATTTATCACCTCGAAAGGGCAACCCCAAGTACTTCCTAGAACCACACTCATTAGCGAAATGGCCCTTTCCTTCACATAGGTAACAAACAACTTCTTTTCCTTTCGACCCTCTATACCTATCATCCCTTTTGGGCCAAAAGGGCGAAGAGGAGTAAGACTGTTGCCGGACTAAGGGGGCATACCAACATTTGAATTAGAGTGCTGTTGGTGATGTCTCCCGTTTTGCACAAACTGAGGGCCTACTTGAACTGGTTGAGCAGGTAGGGGCACAAATCCTCCGAATTGACCTTGCGGAACTGCCTGCTGGTTCAAAACTTGTTGACCGAACCCCGGCTGCTGCAAAAAAGGCTGCATTGGTGTGAACTGCGCCAAGGGAACATTGCTTAATTGAAACACAGGGGCCTGTGTTTGTGCCTGAGTTTGTTCCCCACAAGGCTGGTAAGCTGATCTCGACTTCTTGGGCTTCGTAAAATGCTGGGCCGCCAACCTGGCCCTCTCACGCTTACTACCCAGCAATTCCGACATCAAATCCGAAGCATCCTCGGAAACCATCTTTGACGCAACGTTCCAACCATCTTCATCGGCTACCCTCACCACATACGCCCTCTCCAACACCACTTGCCTCGCCATACGAACAAAAGTCGCATCTCCAGACATCAAAGCCTTGTCGAGCAGAGTGCCTATTCTGCACAATTCATTGTACTCAAACTGGTTACGCTGCTTCGTCAACTCTCGCTTCTCCCAAAGGCTCTTACGGTCCATGTCATCCAACATCAAGGCATCTAAATCAGCCGTCCAACTCGGAGCCCTTTTAAGATAAGGTCCGTTCTGAGTCGGATCCGGGCCTAAAACCGGCTGTCTCCCAAAATTGCCGTGAGAGTTTTCGGCCGTTGCCCTTAACTGTTGTGGCCCATCACCTACCCCCTGAAACACATCCAACTCGTCCAAAAACCCTTCGGTCCGATTCTGAGGGGTCTGTAGATGCACGCTCTTTTCCTTACCAAGAGGCTCAGGATCACCGACAGTCACTTCCGGTCCCAACCGGGCCTTACTTTCTTTAGCCAACCTAGCCACAACCTCCTTTTTCGGTCCCAAATCCGAAATACCCATCCCTCTACAGACCACTCTTAACGCCTCCAGTGACAAACGCTCAAAATTCGACTCTAGACTCGCCTGCGCCGTGTCGAGCTGCGCCGAAACGTCGTTCAAACCAACCGGGTCCGATTCCTTAACCGTCGACATAAGTGCAACAATGAAAGCTAAGAAATCAAATAACTTTCCACACGAAAAAGGTTTTTACTTTATGTAAAACTAACTTAATCGTTTATTTCGTAAAGATAAAAATTTACTTCCAAGTAAAAGGTAAAAAGGTAAACAGGTAAAACGTAAAAACAGGTATAGCGTAGAACAGGTATAGCGTAAAACAGGTATAGCACGAAAAAACCAGACAAAGTCGGGTTAGCAGAAAAAACAGAAGATACCTTTCGTGGGAAAAAATCAGTTCCCTCTAAATACTACTACCGATTACTAATCGCAATTACTACGTCAAAACGTCAAACAATACGAATCATACGACAAATCACGATAATGTATCAATCGAAATCATACAAAAAATCACTGCGAAGCATCAAATGACGTAAATCACATGTCAAATCACGGTACCCGGCTAAACATACACCCGTGATCGATTCGAGACAAAAAGCTGCTCCGATACTTTCGTATCGGGCAGCTAATGTATCGAAAAGAACCGCACGCATGTGACTTAATAGCTGGACGCATTCCAACGCAAATAGCGCTGGATATTAAACTTTATTAAATTGCTTTAAAGAGATATATAGCATACATCAGTGCAATTGATGTATAATTGAAAGAGATTTGTAGTATATATCAGTATAATTGAAGAGAGATATAGCATACATCAGTGCAATCGATGTATAATTGGCATTAGTCCACCCGCATAAAGCGGGCCAGAAGTTTTGCGGTCAAATTATCAATGCATAATCTTAGCCGGTGATCTCCCATCTGTGTAATGTAGGCCGGCTGTAATCTGCCAAAAAAATGGCAGGATTCTGTTCAGGGAGGGTGCGAATTTTCTTCGCCTTTGTAGGCCACCCTGACGATCCTTTGTTTTATCTTGCTATTGTCATACCAAATTTGGTTATATTAGTAATCGCGCTATAAACCTTGAATTGGTAATTCATTATATTTTATCTATCTTTGTCCTGTTTATACCGGATTTTCTTATCAGGATCGGGATTATCGCTTAGTTGTCTTTTCTATCTGTTGACTTGTTGTCAACTCGAATGAAATTATTATTGTATCAATTCTACAATTCAACACTTGTGGACTGTGAAAGTTACGTCAATTCTACATGTAGAACTGTCTCAATTCTACTGCTTTGTAGAGTTGTATCAATTCTACTGCGTTGTATAATTGTAGATCGATTTTATCACTAGCCACGACCAAAAATTTAACGAAACCATCCCTCTCAATTTCATGTGATCGTACTGGTACGTATGTATGTACGTCATGTTACTTCAATAATCCTGTCCTGTTACACATATTACACTGTACGAGTATATTTTATTACTGTATAAATATTTTACATATGCGTACGTACGTGTGACAATACGGAACTTAATTCTTTCTCGTTGATACAACGTAAAATAAATTCATGGCATTAAAAATATTTATGGGCGATATGCCCGAGTTGATGGAAAATATTCTTAAAAATTTAAATAATGAAGGTTATTCTTTATATTCATGCGCACTTGTGAGTCGACATTGGTGCAAAATGTCAATACCTATTCTTTGGCAAAATCCGTTTTCATTTGATCAAGATCCATTATTCATTTCTCAATACTTTTCATATCTTGACGAAAACGAAAAATTTGGTTTGAAAGAATATGGAATAAATGTAAAATTTCCAAATACGATATTTAATTATGCAAGATTTCTGAAAGTTCTCGATTTATTCATTATAGAAAGGAAAGTTAGAAAATGGATCGATTTTCAGATTGTTTATTCAAAATCATATAACACCCATCAATTAATATATCGCTTAGTTAATTTATTATTTAAATTATTTGTTGAGAGTGGGGCTAGTTTGCACAATTTAAATTTAAATTTTGTTGAAATTAATCCAGAGATATTTTACTCTTTAGGACAAAATGAGCAATTTTTCTCACGACTTCAACATTTATCTTTGGGTGTAATATTAGATTCCAGCACCAAATATGCTACTGCGTTATTAAAAATCTTGGCGAAAAATACTTCAAAAATTAGTGTTTTGAAACTTGAAGAATTTTATTCTGATTATGAGCCACAATTACTTCATGCACTTATATGCATTATTAAATCACAGGAGAAACTTAAACAGTTTAACTTAGTCGGTGAAGAAGAATATCCTACAGAATTTCACGGCATTATTTCAGCTTTAGAGAGTCAAAATAAATCTTTACAAGAAGTTATCATAGAGAGGTGTGTTTGCAGCACAGAGTTCAAGATGTTAATGGATTGTAAAAATTTAGAAATTCTTCGTATCAGACATTGCGATAATATGAAAATATTAGAGGCAAGCCTTAACACTTTAGAAATTATTAGCTACACAATTTTTTCATCGAATATAGTACAAATTTTACAAAAGTCTGGCTCATTATTACAACGACTTAAACTTGTATCAACGGATGAAGAAATTTGGGAAGAATTGTTATTATTAAAAACACTTAAATCCTTCTGCCCGAATATTACATATCTCAACATTTCAAATGTTGAATTTACCGAACAATTCATTGAACTTATCGATAATTTACAAAAACTTCAGTTTCTCACGTTATGGTACATTGATGACACACCAGAGAAAATACCAGAATTGTTAGTTAAGCAATTTGCAGAAGTATTGCCGTTGACATTACAATATCTTGATGTAAGATATTCTTGTTTAAGTTCATATATTGGTATATTATTCAAAAATTGCCATGCACCTTTAAAAAATTTATTAATTGATACTATTGATAACGAGAAAAATGCTAAAGCGTTAATAGAATTTTGCGTACGAAAAAAAACTTTGAATTATGTGGGTGTAAACAGAAATTTGAATTTGGGTGATAATATTAAAAGAGAAGTGGAGGAATATGTTACATTTGTGTTATCTGAAGTCATTTTTGTTGATTGCTAATTTCTATAATCCCTTTTTAATTAATTTTAGTATCATTTATTAATTTCAGTAATATGACGATTTAAAAAATTTTAATAAATGACAATCTAAGTTCTATGATATATATATATAATATTATACAGCCATCTCTCTAAATGCAACCTTTAACTCTGGCCCAAATATATAAAGTGCAATTTTTCTCATTATTCTCCAAATGCAGGCTGTCAAAATGCAGGTCCTTCGAGTTGCATTCAGGAAGGCTTGGCCATACTTGGTTTAAAAAAATGGTATAATTAATAAATTTTCTCTCTATCATTGTGATATCTTTGGGCTACACGCAGTATCATAATTAAAAATTGTAATTAAATGAGAGATTCATTAGATCAAAGGAGTCTAACGTCATCCATGGAGTTGACATGCTTCAAACGATTATTAAATAATGAACCTTTTAAAAATATCTGATAAAATGAGCGCCTTTGTATATTTCTTTCGAGAATATAGTGTATAAAAAATGTTAACATTCGTATTGCTTGCGATTATATTCTAGAGTATAGCCTGAATTATAAAATTGTCATAGATAGTGATTTGACTCTGTGTATCGAGCACCGACTTGAGTTATGGCAACCCAAATGAGTCGACCCATGATTCAATGTAATTACAGCTGTTTTCATTATTCTTGTGACATCTGAACAATTTTTTGATAGCCGAATCGATAAGTTATCGAGTCGAAATGAATAAATTACTGACGTCGGCTGACATAAAAAACTTATCGATTCGATCATGGACAATTTTCAAATGTCCCAAAAATATTTTACAGCTGGTTTCATAAATTCTGGAACACGCCATTGACCAGATCAATAAGCTTTCGATATCGGTAATTTTTGATCTGGTTATAGAAAAGTTTTTAGCTGTTCAGAATTTATGAAACAGTTGTAATCACAGCCGTTTCATAAATTCTATGACATTACTTGCCGATTCGATAAGTTTGTGATTTCAGTAATGAACGATTACGTAATGGTGTGTTTATCTTTGCTAAATAACATTTTCAAAGTATATTCGACGTTGTTTCAGATAGTTGGGATGTAATGTTAGATTAAGTTGATGTTACTTCAGACAAGTTGGATGCTTCAGATTAACTGTAGTTACTTCAGACAAGCTAGACGCTTTTAAAGTGTTTACTAAAGATAAACAAGCTAAGGCTCCTAAGTTGTTAGATCAACTGTTTCAGATTCATGCCGATTTTCTTTTTAATTTATTTTATTATAACTTATATTAAATCTTTAAAATAAATGATACATAAACTTTCACTTTATCTTGTTGATTATGACTCTCGACAATTACAAATAAAATCTTGGTAATTTAAATCGTTTTTTAAACCAGCCAATAATTTTGTTCATATCGAACTTTTTTTTTTTAATATCGTCTGCTTGTGTAATGTACTTATTATGATACCTCATATCTTATATAGAACTTTTTATATAACGATAAATTTTCAAACATACATATTGAATATGCATTCAAACGAAACTTAATTTAAATATGTTGACATTGTAGATTAGAATCCTATCATGAATTAAAAATATATGCAGAAGCTTTTTTTTTTTACTATCTTTGCCTATATTAAATATTTTTTATATTCTATGTATCTGGGCGGATGGAAGTCTTTAAAAAAAGTGACCTTTTTTATTAATCAATAAATGGCACATTTTTATCATTTAATTGCTATTTTATTATACCGGTCATATTGCTATAGATGCCGTCCAAATGGTTATAATTATTGGCCCAATTTTGTCTCAAATCCCAATTAATATAGTAAATTTGGACAAGTTCCACGGTTTCAACTAGTCTCAAATAATGGTTAATACCCTAGAAAGTCCCAAAGTTAGGTTTGGCCGGCAGCTATACATATTGCAAGAATATATCAAATATTAGCTGAGATATTAAAAAACGTCCTGTCCAGAAACATTTCAACCCACCCGGTAAACTAATCACGCCCAAAATTCAAAAGCGTATAACTGCCGAATCAAAAACTTAACGATTCAGCCAAATAATCATTAGGTCATTCGTCATCAGATATCTCAAAATACATGAAACAGTATAGATTACTTGCTGGCCGAATTATAAAGGCCGTTAAAATCAAAAACCTAAAATATATTACAGCTATGAAAATTAGCCGAATGTTCTTCGGCCGATTTGGTTAAGTTTGCAATTTCGAATAATAGATTCAGTAAATAGATATATATATATCATGCATAATTTAAGATTAGGTTACTAATAAGAAATATGATAAAACTACATATGAGTAATTATAGACGTATGATGCTTTCAAAGCATCTTCTTTAGCAAATGATCGAAAGACATTTAGAAGGCTTATCAGTTCGGAAATCGTTGAAAAATTTCCATCTCTTTTAAAAAAATGCATAATAATGCATTTTAAACACAATCGACAGATTCTTGATTATATCTGACTTTTTTAATATTAGTATCTATTCATGCAATGTTTATTATATAAATTTATTTTATATCCGGAACCTTTTTTATATTTCTTGTCAAGACTATTGGTTGACAAGAACTATCTTTTCCATAAATTTGCGCTCAAGCTAAACACACCAAACATGTTGGACAAGTCTCAAGAGATATTCAGCAAAGTAGTACTGTACGGCTGTATAGATTCAGATGGACGTACGAAAATTATTCTAAATTTGATCGTACGTACGGTTAATATATTAGACATCACTTTCAAATTCCCGTCAATTAATAATAATTGACATACGTAAGTTTAAATTTTATACCGATTAAAATGTAACGTACATACATAAATCTAAGTATGTTTAATAAAAGTAATTTTCAATTTAGAAGAATTTTTTAAAAAAAATTTCATTGATATTTTATTATTTCTTTTGCAAATGTTGTAAAAACAAATGCTTTTTGTACTTTCTAATAGTTGAGTCGTATTCTGTTAAGCATTTTATTAAAATCCTTTTTGTTGCTTTATTAAAGTAGTTTTAACAGTGCAGTAGTTTAGTGTTAAAGTAAATGGCATAATTAATAAATATATAATTAATTTGTATGCTTTTTTTAGATTTATTATTGTAATGATGCCGATTGGAATATGACATACTTTTACAATTTTAACGTTATTTACGTCAATTTTTAATTGACGGAAATTTGAGAGTGTCATCTAACAAACACAGACTTGCGAAAGAAATGTGACGTCTAACAAATACAGACTTGTGAAATTCAAGTGACGTCTAAAAAATACAGACTTGCGAAATTCAATTTTTATAAGTAACCATTTTAATGGTTGGGATCAAGCTAGTAAAAAAAGTAACTTTCTTTGAAAATTTTTCTTTTATAAACTGTACGTACTATCATGATTTCTATACGTCTGTCTTGGTTTGCGTTTTCGTGCTGTACTACTTTACTATATACTCGCCCTAGTGGACTAGTTTATAAGCCTTGGTCTGATCCACGAGAACACATCCCTACCATAATATTAGAACTTAAATGTATCATTATTAGGAATTTGGACTGGTGCTACTTTGGTAATCCTGCTACAAATGTTGCACTGTACAAATATATCAGTATATTATATATACGCACGTATGTACGTACGTAACTATGCGTGTAACAATAACCGACTTAATCCTTTCCCGTTAATACAGCTTAAAAGTAATTCATGGCATCAAAAATATTTATGGGCGATATGCCCGAATTAATGGAAAATATTCTTAATAATTTAAATGATGAATTTCACTCCTTATACTCGTGCACACTTGTGAGCCGACACTGGTGCAAAATTTCGATTCCTATTCTTTGGCAAAACCCATTTTATATTTATCCAACTCGTAAAAAACTATTATTCATTTCTCAATACTTTTCATATCTTGACAAAAACGATAAATTTGTTTTGAAAGAATATGGGATAAATGTAAACTTTCCAAATACACTATTTAATTATGCAAGATTTCTGAAGGTTCTCGATTTATCCATTCTAGAAATTAAAGTTAAAATATGGATTGGTTTCCAACTTGTTGATTCAAAACGAGATTTATTATATCGCTTGGTTAATTTATTATTTAAATTATTTGTTGAAAGTGGGGCTAGATTGCACAAATTAGATTTATATATTTCTGATCAGTATGAAATTAATTCAGATATCTTGTATTCATTAGGACGAAATGAACTATTTTTCTCACGACTTCAAGATTTATCTATAGGTCTAATAGCATGTTTAGCAACCAACTTCCACACCGAAAATACTGCTATATTATTAAAAATCTTGGCAAAAAATGCTACAAGCATTAATACTTTGAAACTTGAAGATTTTTTTGCTAAATATGAATCAGAATTGTCAGACTTATACCATGCTATTATATGCATTATTAAATCACAAGAGCAACTTAGACAGTTTAGCTTTGTAAGTGAAGAATATCTTACGGAATTCCACGGCATCATTTCTGCTTTAGAAAGTCAAAAAAAATCATTACAAAAAGTTATCATAGATAATTGTATTTTTAGCACAGAGTTCAAGGTGCTAATGAATTGTAAAAATTTAAAAATTCTTCGTATCAGATATTGTGATAATATGGAAATATTAGAGGCAAGCCTTAACACTTTAGAAATTACTAATTCTTCGCTTGATGCATCGAGTATAATACAAATTTTACAAAAGTCTGGCTCATTATTACAACGACTAAAACTTGAATCAAAAGATAAAGGAATTCAAGAGGAATTGTTATTACTAGAAACACTTGAATCCTTCTGCCCAAACATTACATATCTCAACATTTCAAACATTGGGTTTTCCACACAACTCTTAGAGCTTATTGGTAATTTACGAAAACTTCAATTTCTCACATTATGTTGCGTTATTGCAATACCGGAAGAAGAAGTACGAGTTAATCAGCTTGCAGAAATACTGCCGTCAACATTGCAATATCTTGACTTAAGATATTCTGATTTAGGTTCATATGTTGACATTTTGTTCAATAAATGCCATGTACCTTTAAAAAATCTACTAATTGATCGCCTTTATAATAAGAATGCTAAAGCGTTAATTAAATTCTGCATACGAAGAAGATCTTTGAATTATGTTGGTGTAAGCAGCTATATTAATTTAGATGATAATATTAGAAAGGAATTAGAAGAATATATTACATTGGTACCGTGTGAACGTATTGTTGTTGATTGCTAATTTCTATAAATTCTTTATAATTAAGTTAGCATCATTTTTTAATTTTTAAGAGCCACAATATTCTAATACACATAATAATAGTACCTCAATAAATTTATTATATGACAGTGCGAATATTTAATCATTTATATATTTATTAGGATAAATATTTGAAAAAATTTTTAATATTGTAAATGAAAATGGTTTATTCCAAATTACTGCATGCAATATGAATATAGTGATACGTATCATAATTGATTGGAATGATTGTAATTATGAGGGATTCATTAAGTCAAAGGAGTCTGTTAGTATCAACGGGAGTTGAGTGCTTTGTACAATGCTTTCGAGAATATAGTATATAAAATATGAAGAATTTGCAATTATATTCTGGAGTATACCCTACCCAAATTGTTAAGGCTTGTCATAGGTAGTGATTGGACTCTGTATATTAGGCACCGACTTGAGTTATGGCAACCCAAGTGAGTCGATCCATGATTCAATGTAATTAC
The DNA here is from genome assembly GCA_910591965.1 of Dentiscutata erythropus. NCBI lineage: Eukaryota > Fungi > Glomeromycota > Glomeromycetes > Diversisporales > Gigasporaceae > Dentiscutata > Dentiscutata erythropus. Next base: position 14,341 of record CAJVPY010000427.1, on the reverse strand, counting down.
AGCTGTTTTCATTATTCTTGTGACATTTGAAAAATTTTTTAACAGCCGAATCGATAAGTTATCGAGTCGAAATGAATAAATTATTGACGTCTGGTATCAATCGATATCGGTAATTTTCGATCCGGTTATAGAAAAGTTTTTGGTTTATGAAAACTTACAAATTCTACGACATTACTTGCCGATTCAATAAGTTTGTGATTTCAGTAATGAACGATTACGTAATGATGTGTTTATCTTTGCTAAATGACATTTTCAAAGTACAGTAGCTAACAAAAGTAACGCCCGATTTGCAGATCATCTCACGTGGGCAAATAAGGGGGCTATGTTTACCCCATACATGCATAAACTGGGCAATTTTTTTATTTTTTGCTTCTTTTACGTCTGAACAAGAGGCCCAAGGACTCAAATAAATTTTTTTTAATGAAAATGCCATGCAAACAAATGAATGAAAAAGAGAAAGGAATGGTCCTTGCTTATATCAGTACAATGAGTGCTGAGCAAGTTGCCAAAAAGCTAAAATGTATCCCAATGACAATTCAAAGGTTCTTAGCAAAGTACAAAAGGACCAAAAAAATAGCAAATTTACCTCAGTCCGGACATCCCCACCCTAAAGAAGCAAGAAAAGACTGCTATAGTAAAAAAAGTGTTGAAGGAAAGACACGTGTCCCTGTTCAAAATTGTGAAGGATTTAAACCTTCAATGCAGTGTGCAGACCATAGCTAGAACCTTACACAATGCTGGGCTTTGTTCCTGTGTTGTTGCCTTGAAACCTTTCTTGTCACCAAGCAATATAGATAGACAGAAAGATTGGTGTGATCAATATAAAGTTAAGGATGCTTATTTTTGGCAGCGTATCATTTTTTCTGATGAAATGAGTATGGAAGTCGGTAAACAATTCTGCCAAGTTTGAGTATAGTGGTGCGCAAATGAATGATACAAACATAAATGTTTGCAACTGAATTTTAAGAGTAAAAGGGTCTCAGTAATGGTTTGGTTGTGTTATGTGAATATGATTAAAGGACCCATGTTTTTTTTGATAATTACAAAGATCCCAAGAAAAAAATTACTAAAATAATTTATACCAAGATTTTAGACGACCACCTTATACCGTTTATAGCCACTGCTCGTTTGTTACTCAACTCCCATCCGATTTTTCAGTATAATAATACCCCTGTTCACAAGGTGTCAAATTGGTTAAAATCAAAAAAAATAGATTATATAAATGGCCTTCACGATCCCCTGACCTAAACCCCATAGAAAATATTTGGAGAATCATGAAGAACAATATTGAGAACCTTGATGACTTTTCTCGTGATAAACTTGCGCTTAAGGTGGCCCTAACAGAGGTATGGTCAAATTTGGATACGTCAGTTCTTCATGTAGTTTCAGACTCAATAATATGAAAAACTGAGGCTATTGCAGCTGCAGATAATTATTCATCAAAATATTAAATAAAAAATAAAAAAAATTATATATGTGCGGTCAAATTTTTATTAATAAAAAAAATTTCTATTTTGAGTAAAATTGGGTGTTACTTTTGTTGGCTACTGTATCTATATAATCATATTGAAAGATTACAATTTTACTAAAGCTCTTACCGAAACAGTACAGGACAGTTTTTAATAGGTCATGAGTTAAAATTGGATCAAGCAGTATGGATAAAGACTAATAAACTCAGATTGCTCAAAGAAATTTTTGATACTGTATAAGCATGAAATAATGCTCATGGGCATTATTTTGAAAATCGAATTCTTCAAAAATAGTTTATATGGTCTCGGATTAGCATCTATTGGCATTCCAAATTAATGCAGAGTAGCATATAATCATTGTTGGAAAAATGATATACAGCTGATCTTCCATAAGTGCATCCTTTATATATGCACTTTATATACACTTTCTTTCCATAAGTGCATCCTTTATAAATGCACTTCACATGCACTTTCTTTCTATAAGTGCACTTAACATATACTTCTTTCTATTAGTACACATCATTTGATTTGTCTAATGTAATGTACAGTATAAGAATCACACTATATGAGTGCGCACATACTTTACTTCTCAAATTGAAATTTTTATACTAGTAACGTAACATTATATGTAGATTATATTCCATAAGAGTACCTTTTCTTAATTACATATATTTATAGACGTCTTAAACAGAGTAGATCTTATAATATATATTTTTTGAATTAGCTTTAGAATTAGAATTATCTTATATTAGGGTAGATAAAATTTAAAACAATTATATATAAGCAAAATTGCCTTCCCAACATTTTAATTAACTTATCAAAGGTAGATTTAGACTATCGTTTTTTGTATTTTCAGAGTTTTCACTTTTATTTCTTGTCTTGCTTCACTGGGGATCATCAAATTCTATAATTTGATTGGTCATATTTTACATAATTCTGCTCCTTTTAGTGACCCCCAAATTTGGGTTATAAGAGGAAGCCCTACTTTTGTTAATGAACTTAGTCTGAAAAATTTGATTAAAATATGTAATATAGTATATTTAAGGGAGCACATTATTTTGGAACATGCTGGGCATTATTTTGAGTCAAAAAAACAATTTTCAAAAAAGAAGTTTCAAAATAACACCATGTGCATTATTATGTGTTAATATGGTAACCCTAACCCTAATAAATGCATCTCACTTGTCTATTTTTTACATTGTATAATATTTTATTCTAATCTGATTTTATTTTAATCTGTCACAATAATTAATTTTGCATACTGTAAATTGTGTTCTGAATAACCATGTAATAGTCATAATGAATAAATTCTGATTTTCATAAATACCAACAGCATTGATAATAATCTGTTATAAAGTTGATTTTCCTTTTTTTTAAATATTAAAGGTGAGGTCTTGCTCATATTTTTATTAAATAATTTATATAAGTAGTTATACCAAAATACTAAACAAAAACTTTATTTATATAAAAATGAATAAATATAAACTATATGCAAGAATAAAAGCTTAAACTAATTATTTATCTGTAACCTAAACCTACTAGAATGAATAGTTAATATATAATTAATAGAGGTGCTGTATTGGATCCACATAGTAGACCAGGTATTGAATTTACAGTTAGCAAGTCTAGCAGATAGACAAGTAATGGAATTAAAGTGTAGTTGATCTGGAAGATTGCATAGACAGCTATATATAAATGAATATTTGAACCTGGAATAAAGGCAAGAAGGATGCTGGAAAGATTAAACAGAGAATAGGTTTAAAGGAATTTGAAGTGTTTTTTATTATCTAACTCTAACACTAATTCTAATTTAGGCCAAGTGTTTAATCATATAATATAATGATTATCAAGATATTACTAGGTTCACTATTTTTGAAACTAGCTATTTTTGTTGTTGTCTTGGTTCTTATTTTAATTATTGTTTTATCGAATACACAAGATAGTAAGTTTTAAAATAATTATTTTTAAAATACTATATAAATATAAATATTTTATATTTAATATTTTATCTTTATTAATATGTATATGGCTTTTTACAAATTTTTCAGATACAATCAAAATGCAAAATTGGTAGTATTATATACTTTTTAAGGGTAAGGTGTAACTATTTTCAAATTTATATAAAATGATTGTAGATCAACTTTGTATAACCAATATCATATAATATTATATGATTTAACCAATTATAATTAGTAATTCTTTGTATAACTAGAAGGAAATATATAGCACATAGAGAAATTTTTAGTTATATGTAAAGTTAATTTTTTTTAAACCAATATGTAGTTGATCTTTAGTAGAGGTTGTTACTATAGAAATATTATAAGATTATAATATATAAACATAGTATTTGAACTAATTTAAGCAAATTTGAGATTAGTTAGGGTTAGTTAAAGGTTATAGTAAAGTTTATAGTTAGCTCTAGAGTTAGGATTAGAGTTTTTTTATATTATTATCTTATAATATTTCTATATTGGCTATCTATATTAAAGGAGATCCAAAAGTTTTATTAGAAGCACTTTTTTGTTTACTATATAAAATATCCAATATACTATGAAGATCATATGAAATTGATTTATGTATACTCTACCCTTAATAATTAAAATAAATATATAACTTATTAACTAATTATATTATTTTAAATTCAAATTTTTTTTAGCTTTGCAAGGTTATTATTTGGCAATACTAGCTAATATGAACTGATTATTCTGACTCTATCTATAAAATTTATTATTTAAGTTGTTATATTTTTTTATTTGAAGTATAATTGTACTAGATGCTTAGTTGGCCTAAGATACAATAAATTTTACTATAATTCTGTTATTAATATTATTACTATATTTAGTATACTATTGAATACTTTTAATTTCTGTTCTAAATAATATAGATTTTTTATTAATGTTAATTAAATTTTGCATAATTTTAGTTTAATTCATTTTTTGCTGTATATTTTTTATATAGTATTTATAATAAATCTTACTAAGTTTAATTCTTAATAAATCTTAAATATTATGATCTAGTATAACTTTTCAAGCCCAGTTCTTAATAAATAAATTAACAAAACTTGGTTTATTTTGAGATTGTTTTTTGATACTCTATTTTTTTATAATATCTAAGAGTTTTTTTTATTATATTATATAAAATTGTATTTGGCACTTGCAGAACCTAGTTGTAATACTGTTAAAAATTATATAGTTAACTCTCTCTAAGTGCAATTTATTGAGATCAGACTTTTAACAATATATGTTTAGATAACAATTAAGAAAAATTGTATTTATAGTGACAAAATATATACTAAACATATACTTGGGTCTAAAGATAAAGTTGTATTTAAAGAGAAGTTGTATTTAGACAGGTTGCACTTAGAGAGATTGCACTTAGAAAAATTGATTATATATCAAATATATACTTGAGCTTAAAGATAAAGTTGTATTTAGAAAAAAGCTATATTTAGAGTGTTGTATTTAGAAAAAGTTAACTATACTAATTTCAAATTAATAATGTTATTATTATTATTTTTTTTGATTTTAAAAATAATCTCTTAGTTGGTGATTTATTATTCGAAGTATGTTTTAGTTACAATAAGAGTATATTACCATATGTGCCTAATTTAAATAGTTTACCTAAAGCAGTAGTGCTATATTAAGGGTTCTATACTATTTGCTATACCTGTACCCCAACTATGAGATACTCATTTAAACTCTTTGATTATATCCTTAATTTTACTATATGAGGCTTCTAACTTGGGTATAACTTTATTATATATATGCTATAGATCTATGTGATATCTACTAGATTAACAACTAACTTAGGACTAATTATTTATTCTCAAAATAAATCTGCCAGAGTGGTTCTGCTTACTTAGAATATATACCTAGACTTTGGTAACTTATACTATAGTTTAACCCATGCACTTGGGGTCAGGGCTAACTATTGAATCCCTATTGTTATCTACTCTTACTCTTGTAAAATTTACATGTACTCCAGTATCACATTCTGTAACTTCTTGCACCATACTTTTTTTGGTATTCTTGGTTTTTTAATACCAGATAGCCTAGAGTAGTGCTTCTAGATCCAGTTCAGATTCGGTCAGGTTCAGGTCTGGTCCGTGATCGAACCAGACCCAGACTTTAAATTTTACTAGTTTCAAACTTCAGACCAGAATCAAACTTAATTATCCAGGTTCAGTCTGGAGTTTGCAAACTAGTTCGAGTTTGAATATATTTTTATACTGGTTTGAAGTTTGGTTCAAAGTTTGCAAACATGCTCTCTGATACAACCACTTTCTAGCAATCACCATTTTTCTTTTCAAACAAATATTCCCTTTCAACAAAACTATCTACCCGATAATCATTTACCCAAAAATCACTTCCCCAACAGCTACACATTCCGACAACTACTTACCTGACAACCAATTACAACTAACAATTACTACATCCTAATAACCATCCATTTCCTGGTAGCTATTCCTTTCCCAACACCACCCGACAACTATTTACATTCCTGTTAATTAACACATTCCCGACAACTACTGTTTTCCCAAAACCATTCACCACTTCATTACACAACAATTTCTGCCAATACATTTTCAACAACTTTTATTTCTAACATATCACCCTATCACAATAACTTTCACAAAATTATTTCCCCTTAACTAATAATTATTTTTCAAATTAAAAACAATTTTAAAAAAATTGTTAAAATTTAAAAATCTAAAAATTTTACTGGCCCAATTAAATTTTAAGATCACATGTAAGCAAAGTTTGAACTTTTGAATTACAAACTTTACATTACATATGATCTTAAAATTTGGTTGGTCTTTTTATTTTATTTTTTAATACCTGATTTTTTTCTTATACTTTTTTTATTTTTAAAAAAACAATATTTTTTTAATTTAAATCTATTTTTTTTATTTACAGCTATTATTATAATATCATAATTCCTGAACCACCTGATAAAAATTAGCAAATGATTTTTTAGCTGATTTGGTTAAGTCATAGATTTTGGGAATAATAAGATTCAATAAAAGATATATCAGATACATAACAGTAATTTAATAAGATCAGATATATATTACAATAAGACTAAATATCAACATGCACTTGTAAGTTGTAAATTTTAATTTCTACTCTCTGGTACAATCTATTTTCGCTCAAATGAAGCCTTTGTTTATTTCTAATTATTTTCGACAAAAATTTAAGTTTAAAAAATTGTATAAAATTTCAATTTCTATTCTTTAGCAAGATCTATTTTTGTTCAAACGAATAAAGCCTTTATTTATTTCTAATTATTTTTCATTTCTTGTCAAAGACAAAGAATTAGTTTTTAAAAAATTGAGCAAAATTTTAATTCCTATTCTTTAGCAAGATCTATTTTCATAATAATCATTCAGCTAATTTTTATTAGATGTTTCAGGAATTATAATAATAGCTATAACTACATTTTTATTTAAAAAAATAATAATTTAACTTTTTTTAACTTAGGCAGACAAAGTTAATTTTTTGGTTCTTATATTCCAGCCAGGTTATTGAGTCTGGGAAGAATTTTATGAGGCATAGTATTTAAGTTGACTAAATCAGAATTGAGCATACTTAATACTGATAGTTTAAATTGAAGTATAAAGTTATTAACAAAAGAATACTATACTAACTTATGTTCTAATAAACTTGAATTAGAAGATTAAAAGGCCTTAGCAAGTATATCTTGTAAGAGCAAGAGAAGAAAAAAAATATTAATAGATACACTTACAAGAACACTTTTCTGGCTTCTTTAAGTCTTATAACATGAACATAGATGTAGAAACAATCTCTGAAAGAATTGAATCTTTGAGATATGATTTGATCTAGTAAAAACTAACTATCTGAATATTCATTAATATAACTTTTTTTAATATCCAGATATTGATTAAAAAAATTGAATTAATATCCAGTTGAATATTCATTGAATATTCGAATACTTCTAGTGATTTGAAATATTATAATTTACTCTTTGTTTTGTTTATTTTAAATTAAAGACTAGATTGATAGAAAAGTATTTAGCAAATGCACTTTGCAAGTATATTATACAATTTTGTGTTCAGATAAGACTAAAATTTACAATTAATATTTTATATATAAATTTTCAGAAATAAGAATCATAAATTAATACAGATAAGAAATTAATAATAGATACATAGATTATTTTAAATATTTCGATTAATATAATAATGACTAAATCAACTTGAATAAAGATTATTCATCAACCAAATCAGCACAAATGATAAACTAATAAAACTAATAAAATGTATAATGCATTACTTTTAAATACTTTGATTAACAAATAAAACTATATTCAAAACTCTCTCCGCTAATCATTTGCACCAAATTTTAACAAAAGAAAAATTAGTTATAAAACACTTTAAGTATAGCAAACAATACAAAGTAGTTTAAGTAAAAAGGAAGAGCACCTAAAATTACATATACTTTGTTAGAACAACAACAAATTTTTCATTACAAACATTAGAACTTTCTTTAGTTGAAGATATATTTTTTTTAAAAAACCACTTTTGAAAAATTTTTCTGTTTTTTTTGGTGGATACACCTAGACCCTGATTCGCAGATCACTATAAGATGCTAATCAAACAAACAAACAAACAAACAACACACGTACAAACAAACAATTCATCATGAATTTATTTATAGCAAAACAGATGTGTATTCTAGAAATTTCGAAAAAATAATCATACAACATACTTATAGCACAAATAGTGTTCCTAAGTTCAAGTCCGGTTCAATTAGGTTTGGGTTCAAGTTCAATTGAACCCAGACTAAACCTTAAATTTTGCAAATCTTTGAACTTGAACCTGAACCAGACTTAAAATTTTTGAACTTGAGCTGAACTTGAACCTAGAATATTGGTTCAAGTCTGAGTTCGGTTCAAAGTTCATGAACATGTTCAGGTTCAATTACAGCTATTATCATAATTCCTGAAACACCTGATAAAATTAGCCAAATGATTTTTCAGCCGATTTGGTTAAGTTATAAATTTCAGAAATAATAAGATTCAGTAACAGATATATCAAATACATATGTAATTTAATAACTAATATATATTACAATAAGAATAAATATCGACATGCACTTGTAAGTTGTAAATTCAATTCCTACTCTTTGGCACAATTAATTTTCGCTCAAATGAAGCCTTTATTCATTCTAATTATTTTTAACGAAAATTTGGTTTAAAAAAATTGTGCAAAATTTCAATACCTATTCTTTAGCAAGATCTATTTTCGTTTAAATAAACGAAGCCTTTATTTATTTTTAATTATTTTTCATTTCTTGTTGAAGATGAAAAATTAGTTTTTATTGGCAAGATAGACGAAACCTTTATTCATTTCTAATTATTTTCAACGAAAATTCATTTTTTAAAAATTGTGCAAAATTACAATTCCTATTCTTTAGCAAAATCTATTTTCATTTAAACGAAGACTTTATTCATTTTTTAATTATTTTCAATGAAAATTTGGTTTTAAAAAATTGTACTAAATTTTGATTTCTATTCCTTGGAAAGATCCATTTTTATTTAAATGAAGGCATTTATTTATTTCTAATTATGTTTCATTTCTTGTTGAAAACAAAAAATTTAGTTTTAAAAAATTTGGAATATCTCTAGAAATGATATTTTCGCTAGCAAATCATTGAAAAAAATTTAGAAATCTTATCAGTTCAACAAATTGCTAAACACTTAGGTGTCAACAAGTCTTCTAAACTATCTGCTTCAAATAGATAATCTTTAATTCTAAATCTACTTCAATACTTTTATTTAATTTTTGATCCTATTTTTGAACTAATTTTAATTGTTAGAACTAATATTTTTCAATATATAAATAAATATAAACATATAAAATTTTTTACTTTGATAATTCTTCATGCATACTCTACAAATATTAATAATATATTGGTCATACTTTTTGTATATTTACTTTTAATAAAAATATCTTTAAATTAGACAATCTAAAACTTATACTTTTAATTTCATTTGAATTATCTTAATGAGACAATTCAAATAATATTAAGAACAGTAGGTATTAAATTGCCTATTTTAAGATATATTTATTAAAAGTTAATATTCAAAAAGTGCGACTCATAGGTTTTCTTTTTGACAACACTCATATGTTGTATGTAATAAAATTTCTACATATAACAAATTATGCAGAAATCACTGACTTTGGATACTCTTAAGCACCTTACTCAATGAATTAGAGGTAAATTTTTTTAATTAGTTTTCTCAAGTACTTTACTCAATAGATCGGAAGCAAATTTTTAATGGTCGGAAATTTACAAAATCCATTTTTTTATCATAGTCTTTTACTGATAAAGCATCGTTTAATTTTATATCGTAGTCCGCAAATCAGGCCCAAGGCCACGGCTGTAATTTTTTCTTTTCTTCTAATGTTTCAGTTGAATAGTTTAACCAATTGGGCTTTTATTTCAATGAACAGGTCAGTGAGATACAAACCATCTTTTTTCTTCAAAATTTATCATTAATAAAGGTCGCTCATGTATACCTTTGCATTTTTTATATAATAAGCAATAAATTTTCAACAAAATTTAATCTGATCTTAAAAAATAATTTATTTTTAATACTTGAATCTTTTAAAGCAAATAATCAATTTATCTTTTAACCTTTAAGCAAATTATAATGAATAATACTTTTTATTTTTCATTTATTAAATTTGATTATTTTTTAGCAAGGATGCCCCCAAAACTGAAAGATTTAGGCTGATGTATATCTATATTTAACAGATAAAGAAGCTTATACCTTTTTCAAAAAATATTTTAAGATTATCAATGATACTTTTAGTGTAAAATAACATATGCAGAATTACTATAGATAGCCTATAAAAGAATTTTTTAAAAACTTTACCTGTTTAAACAATTTTTGCTACTGACTCAATAAGTTGATTCTGATACTGTTGAAACAAAATTTTATTTCTCAATATAATATATATACTTTTATACACATGAAAATAGTTTAAAATTTAAAATTATATACTGTCAAACTTTTCCAAATCGATATGTATAGTAGACAAGTTTTGTATCAGTATTGAAAGGAATATCAGTATTGAAAGGAATATCAGTCTGAAAAATATGTAGAAAATAGTTGGGAATGAAAAACTAAAATCCTAATTTATAAAAAAGAGAAGTTAACCTTTTTACAAATAATTAATACTCTGGAACAACCTTTTTGAGACCAAGCCCAGCCTATGCGCCAATTCATATTGAACTTGAACAAGTTCATGAATATTTGAACTGAACCCAAACTGAACTTGAATCTGGTTTAAAAGTTTAATATTGAACTCAGACCAAACTGTATTTTTAAAAATAAGTCTGGTTCAGGTCTGGTTCAATATTGAACTGAACTTGAACTCAACCCAAAGTTTGGTCTGGTTCGGGTTCATAGGAACACTAAGCTTTAAAGATTACTGGCAAATACAAATATATAATGTACCAGTATTATACAATATAGCACACACATTACTATTTTCTGGTACCTTAAACCTAGTTATATTTCAAATAATTGGTTAGAAAAATTTATTTAATGTATATTATTTAAACTTATAATTATTCAATACTCACAAACTAAAAATTTAATTATATTTCAAATTATTGATTAGAAAAATTTTATTTAAAATATATTATTTAAACTTATAAATGTTCTATACTCACCGCCTAAAAATTTAATAATTGATTAAAAAAATTTTATTCGGCATTTATTATTTAAACATATAAATTATTATATACTCACCAACTAACAATTTAATTACATTTCAAATAATTGATTAGAAAAATTATATTTAACATATTTTATTTAAACTTATAAATTGTTCTATACTTACCGTCTGAATATTTAATTATATTTCAAATAATTGATTAGAAAAATTTTATTCGACATATATATCTGATATTTAAACTTATAAATTTTCTATACTCACAGCCTAAAAATTTAATTATATTTCAATAATTATTAGAAAATTTTTATTTAACATATTTATTTAAGCTTATAAATTATTCTATACTCACCTCCTAAAAATTTTATTATAATTCAAATATTGATTAGAAAAATTTTATTTAACATATATTATTTAAACTTATAAATTTTCTATACTCACTGCCTAAAAAATTTAATATAATTGATTAGAAAATTTTATTCGACGTATTATTTAAATTTATAAATTATTCTATACTTACAAACTAAAAATTTAATTATATTTCAATAATTGATTAGAAATTTTTTTTCAATATTGTATTATTTCAGCTTATAAATGATTCTATACTCACGAACTAAAATTTAATTATATTTTAATTAATTGATTAGAAAAATTTTATTTGACATATATTATTTAACTTATAAATTATTCTATACTCACCATCTATAAAATTAATTATATTTCAAATAATTGATTAGAAAATTGTATTCAGTATATATTATCTAAACTTATAAATAATTCTTTACTTACCATCTATAAATTTAATTATATTTAAATAATTTATTAGAAAAATTTATTTGACATATATTATTTAAGCTTATAAATTATTCTATACTCACAATCTAAAAATTTAATTATATTTCAAATAATTGATTAGGAAATTTTATTCAATGTTTATTATTTCAACTCATAAATTATTCTATTTTCAAATTACTGTGATCACCCATCACAGAAATCTGAAAATTTTGACATTTTTTCATAAATATATCTAATTAACATGTCTAGAAATAAAATTTTCAAGATTTCCCATACATTTCAATTCTCCAACATTATCTCTAATAGTATGCTATTTTTGGTAGTCGGTTTGACTAAATGATAACAAAGTTTCCAGTTTATTTTTTCGCTAGTGGGAATTTGTAATTATTTGACAAACCAACGAACTTAAAGTTCCAATTTACTACTAGAGGCAATATTGTATAATCGAAATATGATAGGGAATCTTGAGTTTTTATTTTTAGTCATGAAAGTGACAAAATTTTCAGATTTCTTCATGGTGGACGATCATCATAATTTGAAAAGCGCGATAAACTTATAGATTATTCTATACGCACCATCTAAAAATTTAATTATATTAAGTAATTGATTAGAAATTTCATTCGACATATATTATTTAAACTTATAAATGTTTCTGTACTCACGAACTAAAAAATTCAATTATATTTCGAATGATTGATTAGAAAAATTTTATTTAACATATATTATTTAAACTTATAAATGTTTCTATACTCACCACCTAAAATTTAATAATTGATTAGAAAAATTTGTCCGACATTTATTATATAAACTTATAAATTTTTCTATACTCACCAACTAACAATTTAATTATATTTTAAATAATTGATTAGAAAAATTTTATTCGACATATACTTTTTGAATTTACAATTTTCTATACTCACCGCCTACAATTAATTATATTTCAAATAATTGATTAGAAAAATTTTATTCGATAAATATTATTTAAACTTATAAATTTTCTATACTCACGGCCTAAAAATTTAATTATATTTCAAATAATTGATTAGAAAATTTTTATTTAACATATTTTATTTAAGCTTATAAATTTTTTATACTCACCATCTGAAAATTTAATTATATTTCAAATAACCGATTAGAATATTTTATTTGATACGTATATATTATTTAAATTTATAAATAATTTTATACACACCAGCTGGAAATTTAATTGTATTTCAAATAATTTTATTCGACATATTTATATTTAAACTTTTAATTATATTTAAATAAATGATTAGAAAAATTTTATTTGATGCATTTCATTTAAACTTATAAGTTATTCTTTACTCACAGGCTAAAAATTTAATTATATTTCAAATATTATAATTCATTAGAAAATTTTATTCGACATATACTTTTTAAATTTATAAATTTTCTATACTCACCGCCTACATATATTAATTATATTTCAAATAATTATTAGAAAATTTTATTTGCATATATATGTTTAAACTTTTAAATTTTCTATACTCACGGCCTAAAAATTTAATAATATTTAAATAAATTATTAGAAAAATTTATTTGATGCATGTTACTTAAGCTTATAAAATATTCTATACTCACAGACTAAAAATTTAAATAAATTTCAAATAATTGATTAGAAAAAATTTATTTGACATATATTATTTAAACTTATAAATGATTCTATACTTACGTCCTAAAAATTTTCAAATAATTAATTAGAAAATTTTGACCTGAATATATTATTAGTTAAACTTAATTATTCTATACGCACCAACTAAAAATTATTATATTTCAAATAATTGATTAGAAAAATTTTATTCAACTTATTTAAACTATAAATTAATCTATACTCACCATCTGAAAATTTATTTATAATTGATTAGAAACTTTTTATTTGACATATATTATTTAAACTTATAATTTTTTATACTTACCAGCTAAAATTAATTATATTTCAAATATTTGATTAGAAAAATTCTACTTGACATATTTTATTTAAACTTATAAATTACTCAATACTCACCAACTAAAAATTTAATTATATTCAAATTATTGATTAGAAAAATTTATTTAGTATATATTATTTGAACTTAAAAATTTTATATCTCACCGCCTAAAAATTTAATTGTATTTCAGATAATTGATCAGAAAATTCATTGACTTGTATAATTTAAACTTGTGAAAATATTCTATACTCACAATCTGAAAATTTAATCATATTTCAAATAATTGATTAGAAAATTTTATTCGATATATATTATTTAAACTCATAAATTATTCTATACTCACAAACTAAAAATTTAAATAAATTTCAAATAATTGATTAGAAAAAATTTATTTGACATATATTATTTAAACTTATAAATGA
>CAJVPY010000426.1:0-27218 GCA_910591965.1 Dentiscutata erythropus | reverse complement strand
TATATCAAATATTTTTAATAGGTTATATATCGATAATTAACAAATATTACTATATATCGATAATAATAGGTCTGCTATATTGCAATATGAACTAATAAATGATTTATATCTATATTAACATATCGATAATTAGTTATTTAACGATATTTATTATTTACCGGTATATATCATTTTTTAGTTATATATCATTATTTAGCCTAAATTATCGATATATGCCGTTATTTTCTAATCGATATGCATTGATTTATTGCTATATATTGATATGTATCTATATAAAAAATTTTCTGATGATAGGTTAGGGTGTCCAGGATTAGACTATTAGCATAATTTAGCATAATTTGAGTTTGTTAGCATTATTATGATAGCAACAGAATTTAGCAGAATTTGCATTTTTTAGCATAAAATTTAGCATAATTTGAAGAATTTTTGATAATATATAGAGTATGTATCACCAAATTTTTAACAAAAATAGTAGGTTTGGTGATTATATACTTACAGCACAGAAAATCTAAAACATAATATATAAGATAAAAATTACAATGCTAAATTCAGTAGCAACTTACATAATTTAAGATTTATTTTTAATATACTACATACATACCAACTAATGCATTTTTAAATTTTCTATACCGTACATACATACGTACATATGTATACCTGTATATAATATGCTTCACCAAATATTTGAATTAAGAATAATGTTTCCTGGTTATATTTAAACTTTACTTGATCTATTGTGCTAGCTTTAAAGATGATAAACGTATATATAATTGTTACTAGAAAGCATTTACCAATTTACATTGTTATTAGAGATTGAGCCAATATATTTGTATTAGAAAATTAAGAAGTAATTTATTATTTGATAAATAGGTATGAAGCTAATTTAACTAAGTTATTAAAGTAATATATTCATATTAATAAATCGAAAAGTAACTTATTGCCTGATAAATAGATATGAAGAAACACTTTCTAATTTAAAAAAGTCATTAGAAATTGAACTAAATAAGCATTTGTATTAATAAATTGGGGAGTAGCTTATTGTTTAATAAATGGATATAAAGTTAAAATTGAAAGTAACTTATCATCGGCTAAATATAGATAATAAGACTAGCCTAATTGGTAATCATACTATTTCTATTTTTAATAATTAATTGAAACTTGATTTTTTATAATAATTTAAATTTTTCTCATGAACAGTTAATTATTCTTCATGCCACAAATAATTACTGCTCTGAACGTGCCCATCAACGGGAATTTTCTAATGATTTTTATGCAAGTGGTACTCAACTTTTTTGCCGCTTTTGCAATAAGTTTGTTGATTATACTAAGCACTTTACACTTAAGAATCATCAACAATCTACAAAACATATACATCAAAAAGAAATACAACTTAACTGCTTAGCATCAAGCTCAAGTTCTACAATACCTCGTCAAACTACACTACTAGTATTATTTCCATTAGTATCAGAAAATACTCAAATTAATATTAATTTAGTTACAGCTTTTGTGGAAGCTGATATTCTCTTGGAAAAGGTTGATAAAATCAACCCTTTTTTAATTAAATATTGTAATAATGGTAAAGTTTGTTTAGTATTAACATATTATTAAATGTAAATTAAATAATTTAAAATATAAGAGGTGTGGCGACTTAGTGAAGTGGTCTAGTTGTCACCCTTACCAAACGTTATGGGAAGATCCCATGTTCAAATCCCAGGGATGGCGCTTTTGTAATATAGGAAAAGTCTGCGACGATCTTCACTAAGGTTGGCCCATGGAGGATCTGTGAGATGGTGTCTGGTGGCACCGTTGAGGTGATTCCGGAAGGCTGTAATCTGTGGGCTGTGCATAGCACGAGTCACAGAACCGGAGATCGAAGCCCATTTGGGAAGACCAAGTTGGGAGGTAGCAGTGATCTCCGATGGTACTACATGAAGGCTGAATTTGAACTGGGGCCCGAGATTGGAGAACCTAGCAATTAGGTCCTTTAGTGGGGGGACATACCAGCCAAACCACCGGTTTAGACACACTAGAGAAAAGGCCATATGCTCCGAAAGTATAGACTAAGGGGAGGGCGTCCTTCAGGCACCTAAAGCCTGGGCAAACCAACCCGTTCGGGTTGCTGCTAGAAGTAAGGGAGGGACCGATAGAGAATCTGGGTAAAAAGACGGTTAGAATGTGGGTACCGGGGTTGTTGTGAAACTTACAAGGGCAGGAGTACGTAATTGGCAACTAATTAGGAAGGTTGTGCTTGAGATACAGATCGGGTTATGGCAGCACCCAAAAGTTGGCTTGAGATACGAACCCGGTTGCGGCAGTACAACAGGTACTAGTTAAAAAGAAGTTACCGAACATGCAGGTGAGCGCATGTGTGAGACATGCACCACTCTGTTAGGTTTACTACAAGGATAAATTCCTTCTATTGTTGGCTAAAGTCTTAGGGTCTTTAACAGTAAATTACTCTCCATATGGAGGTATATTAGGAGAAATCATGTGATGTTGGTTGAAGCCAGAGAGTTTAAATAGATAGCTTTCTAGTTAGGCTATAGGTATGACAGCTAGTGTAGAACTCCTAGCATAGCACTAATGCTTCGGGCGGACTACTTAAATAGGCAATCAAAAGTTGTATGTGTGACTAGTTGTACTCTCGTGATACTGATAAAATATGTAAAGCCAGTGCTAAAATTAACATTGGCCTACCGCTTGTACTAATAAAGTGCCAAGGGCCTAAGTGGTCACCTTAATATTAAAAAAAAAAAAAAAAAAAAATTTCTTATATATGGTTATTTAACTACTGATCGAAACCTTAGGCTGTTTTATTTTGGTTTGTGGTCCACAACTTTAGAAATCCCAAAGTTTCTTACTTTTTTTAAAATACATTAATGACCAACGTAGGTTTAGACACAGCTCAAAACCCTTTACTTTATGAATCAAATCAGATTTTTGATGACGAACACGACATTGCTAATGAAAATAGCGTGTTCTTTTTTCCCATGGGAGAGATGGACAAACTCCCTACAAAGATTTACAAGAAAATAAGCTGTCAACTGAAATACAGCAATGCTTACTACAAACCTTCTCTAGAAATGCCCTTATCAAGTTTTTACCACCACCTATGGACAAAGAAATAGCTAGGTGCATGCGGAAAGAAGCAAATAAATTGGACAAACCTTGCAACATGTCTTCTACCATATATTTTCCACACTTAAGCCTCTTGATAATGCTATCCATACACTCTATCAAACTAAGCCAGATGAACAAAATAAACAGGCCTTTGAGACCTGGGGGAATATGGAATTATCTCTTTTTGCAACAAGAATGTTGCTACTTGATTCTCTATCTTACATTGTGAACAACGTGAAGAATACACAATCAAAAGTATATATCCTGCTCATTAGCCCAAATCTGAGGTAAAACCACTATTTGCTGATAGACTTAAAGATGTTATTAAGACAAAAAATGAAGAGATAAAGTTCTTTAATGATACTGCATGACAGAACAAACACGCACAATTATCTCAATTTGGGTTTAGGAATAAATCTTTACAGCAGAATAAATTTAGTAAAGGAAGAAGTTTTCAACGTGGTACACAGAATATATGGGCTCAAAATACAACTTGATGGAGACAAAACCAGAATTTTTCCAAACACGATTCCCAATCGCAATCTCGCCAATAAAGAGCAATATGGGGCAATATTAGCTTTCTTTCACCAAAAATGGATTGAAATAATTGGCAAATCGTGGATAACAGACATTTTAAAATATGGTTACAAACCCACATGACAAAACTCACCTCCTTTATAACACCAACCACTATCTTGTTGAACATTGTCAAAACAAGAAGAATCTTTATTAGGCCAAGAAATAAAAAATCTCATCAAGCAAGAGGTTATTGTAAAATTTTCAACAAACATACCATGTTTTTGCTCCAATCTTTTTTTAGTTCCCAAAAAATCCAGAGATTTCTGTCCAGTGATAAATCTTCGACAACTCAACAAATTTGTCCTTCATCAAAAGTTCAAAATGGAAAACATTCAATTACTAAAATCATTATTAAGACCTGGCAACTATATATCAAAAATCGATATAAAGAATGCATTTTATCACGTTTCGCTTTCACCAAAGGCCAGACCTTTTTCACTTTCGACTTCCGGGGTTCACGCTATGCATTTACAGCCTTGCCATTTGGTCTAACAACAAGTCCCAGAATCTTCACCAAGATACTGAAGCCAATATTGAAGGTTCTCAAAGCTCAAGGAATCAGATTGATCACCTACTTAGATGATATATTAATCTTAGCAGAGTCAAAAAAACTAGCTCTAGAACACACTCACAAGGTTTATGGAATGTTAAAATACCTTGGATTCATAGTAAACGAAACGAAATCACAAACTCTACCAGTAATGACAATCGAGTTTCTTGGATTCGAGATAAACTCTTTAGATATAACCTTCAAAATTCCAGAAAGAAAAGTGAAGAATATTATTCGAGAATGCAGAAGAACGAAAGCAAAAGTAACAATACATATATAAAAACTAGCAGCATTATTAGGAAAACTAAGTGCTACGACAAAAGCTCTGTACCCAGTAAAGCTTTTCTCAAAAGCCCTACTCAGGGACAAGAATTTATCTCTAAAAAACAAGAGATGGAGTGTGATAGTCAAGCTTTCGAAGGAGAGTCTGCTGCAATTGGACTCATGGATACACAACCTATCACTTTGGAACGGAAAACAAGTCAGTATCAAAGATCCCTCCACGATAATCTATACCGATGCCTCCAAATCAGGATGGGCACAGTGTTGAATGAAGAAGTAATATCGGAAGTATAGAACAATCGAATGAGCAAGAACCACATTAACCTTTTAAAACTAATAGCTGTGAAGAATGCTTTGAACAGATGGACCCATATCAAGAATCAATCTGTAATAATCAGGAGTGACAATATGACTACAATGTCATATATAAACAACCAAAGCAGGACACTATCAATACAAATGAGTCTCTTGGCAGAATCATTATAGACAGAATATCTTCGCCGCCAAATAATTATAAAAGCTGAACACATACCAGGCCACCTGAATATCATAGCAGATCAAGCCTTACGCATTAAGGAGGATTGTTACAATTGGTCAATAAAACGTTAGATCTTTACTCAGATAAAACAGATATGGGGCCCAAGGAACATAGACCTATTTGCAGATTCCAGGAATTACTTGATACCAACATATGTCTCGTGGAAACCAGACCCAAAGGCAATTGCTACAGATGCTTTCCTGCTCCCATGGAAGGGGTAGAAAATCTGGGCCAACACATCATGGTTCCTACTTTACAAAGTATTAAACAAGGTCATCAGAGAACAGGTGATGATCATAATAATATTTTCTCAATGGCTGTTAGCACTATGGTTTTCAATACTGCTGTCTCTTCTGGATGACTTTCCTAAACTAATTCCCAAGAACTCAACTATAACAATGGGAAACTACTATCAACACCACCAAATAATGAAATGAGATTTTTGCGCAGCTCGTATATTAGGTCTCATCTCATAAACCAGGGCCTTTCAAAGAAAGCTATCAAACTCTATGAAGCAGCATATAATATTAACTTATCAAGAACTGTGTCATTAAATATTAAATGCTGGATTTCTTGGTGTAGTGAAAAACAAACTAATCTCGTTACTTGCCCTCTAAATGATATAATCGAATTTTTTGAAGAACAACTGAATGCAGAGAAAGCCTACAACACGATTGTAGGCTATAGATCAGCAATTAGTGAAATCCACGATTGGATAGATCTTTCACCCATAGGTTTTAACCCTACCATTATTAAGGCCATGAGAGGTGTTTATAATATAAATCCACTGAATTCTCATGATGATAACGTTGTAGATTTAACTCCTACATTCGACAAGATTCATTCTTATAGCGACAATGAGACAATGAATATCTCTCTTCTACTACATAAAGTAGCTTTCTTATTAGCCATAACCACAGCTAGTCGATCCTCAGAATTGTCTTGAATTGATCTTACCTCCTGCAAGATGATAGATGAAGATGTTATATTCTCCATCAAGAATCCTAAAGAACACAAGATCTCTCTTGCACATGGAGGAAATAAACCCCAAACTAAAAGTATTTTCATTGGAGACTATAAAGATTTACCTGACATATTTCCTATAAGGGCAGTTAATATTCTTTTAAGATGAACAGAGTCTTGAAGAACTACAATAGAACAAAAATCATGCTTATTACTTGTCTCAACGTCTAGCCACAAACCTCTGACATCATCCATGATCGCTAATTGGATTAAGAAAGTACTTATAAAAGCATCTCCTAATCTAAGGGCTAAAAACACAAAAACACTTGTAGCTTTCTATACACAATTTTTCGGTGCGAATCTATCTACTATTCTTGCAATAGATAACTGGTTCAGTCATAGCACTTATCAACAATTCTACCAGAGAGGCGTGATGTCAATGATTCAGAAGACACAAGTTGCACAAGGAATTTTGTCTTTGGCCAATAGCAATAAAAACTCTACTCCACAATAGCCACATGATCTGAGATTCACTTACAAGTGAAGTTTATTTATTTAAATGTATGAGCAATACGAAATGTATTTGTAAATGGACAAGCAAAGTAAGTGAATCAAAGATCACCACTTCCCGCCACAACTCTCCCACTAATAAAAATAATAATAATAAATAATATACAAAAAAAAAAAAAAAAAAAACAAAAAGGAGGGATGAAGAATAAATAAATAAGACAATCAATCGTTAAATTAACAGCCTAATATTTCGATCAGTAATTAGATAACTATATATAAGAAATTTCAATCAATCAAATATAACTATATGTACACGTGATATACTGCAGTTGGATGCAAATCTAATAAAACTAGGCTAAGCCACATGATCTTTGATTCACTTACTTCGCTTGTCTATTTACAAATACATTTCGCATTGCTTATACATTTAAATAAATTAAATAAAAAGGTTTTATTAGTCCATTGATGTTTCTCATATAATAGATATTCTACTGATTCAGCATATTTTTTTTGTAATCTTCTTTATAATTATTTCTGATATATCTATCTAATTCCATTCTAATTAGCTCTTCTTTGAAATAAATTACTTTAGTTATAATTTCTTTAGATACACTTTTAATCACATTCTATAAATAAAATTTATTAATGTTATTTAAAATATTAAATTATCTTAAATATATTATTAAGTGTTAGTTTATAGTAACGGGTTGCTATAGTGACCCTATATGAATAGCCAATTAAAATTGAGCATGTGAATATATGGGCTGTGATTTGAGAAAAGGGCCGAAATTGACAAAAAAAAAGATCTTCAGAAAATCAATTTTTATATTGTAAATCTTATAATAAATTATAAGAAAAAGCAAACTTTAAAGAGCTATACTGCAAAATTTTATTAATACAACTGCTTTTGTGTCTTAAGTGAAAAATGATTCTAATCTTATTCTAAATTAATTTATATAAAAAAATATCTTTTGAAAAATTTGTCAATTTCAGCCCTTTTCTCAGATCACAGCCCATATAATAAGTTGCTTACTATTGGCCAATAAAAATTTTAAAAATTTATTTGAAAAGTGATAACTATATAATGTAATACTGAAATAGTAAGTTTTCTAATACATAATAGAAACTACAATTAAACTAATACTAAATCAACTTTAAGTTTGTAACAGAGTTTTTATAGTAGCTTATAATAGAAATTACAATAATTCTAATATTACTCACAATAGATATAACAATAATTTAAATCAAATTAACTTAGCTTAACAACATACTATAATTTCTAAAATAATTTTATAATAAAAAATAAAAAAAATATAAAAAAAATTGTATTAATTCTAAAATATAATTGGCTACTATATGTAGGGTCACTATGAAGACGGGTCTCTATAAAAAATTTAACTATATTATTATAATATTAAAAAAATAAATTGAACCTTAATAATTATTTCTTTAAATATTTTATTATTGGAAAAATCGAAATTAGTATCTAATTTTTTCTCAATATCTTTCAATCTAGTTTTTATAATTCTGACTTTCACTTTAATATCTTTAACTTCTTTAAGTATCTCGTCTTGATTCTTAATAATCTTCAAAGTAGATTTAAATTAATCATATAATATTAAAATAACATTAAAAAATTTTAAATACATTTAAAACTATTCAAATTTTCATAATAAGTCAAAGTTCTACTTGGTCCAATTTCAAGGTTGTTGACTTTATTATAGAAGTTTTCACTTAACTCAGTTATATGAGTAGATTCAAGGCTTGCCTTCTTTGTAGTTAACTTCCTTTGAGATTTCTTCACAGTTTTCTTTAAGATAAGATTAAGACTTTGAAATTTATCTAAAATAATTTAAAAATTTTCAGTTATTTGTTTATTATAATATTTAAATATTGAATAATATAAATTAATAAATAATATATTACTCATTTTTAAAAAAAGTTATAAAAAAACTTAAAATGAAATTTAAAAAAACTCTTTCTGGTTCATTCCTAAAAATCAAAAATTTAAGTAAACAAAACACAATCAAACTAACAAAGCTCGGTACTGTAATAAATAAATAATCTATTGGGTCCTCTGGAACAAAGAACAAACTAATACCACACAGTATTACAATCTTCGAACAAAATTAAACACACAAGAGACTGTTTTTTCTCCACTCCTTAGATTTTTGAGCTTTTTCTCATCTTTACCAGTCACTCTATACTAACTATGAACACACACATCTCAACTCCCAACCAGTTCTCTCATTCCTCTAATTAAGAGTAGAGGATACTATTTGCAAATTATATATAAAACTAATAGCAACTTTTTTTTTAAAAAAATTAAAGAAAATTTTATTAAGTAAACTAGTATTAAATTTCTAATTAAAGATGTAAAACAGGTTTTTCTGATTCTAACAGTAGTAAAATCATTAAAATTGGTTAGATATTTATTGAGATACATGTATTTAAACATTTAGTATTATAAATTATTTATAAAAATCATATGATAATCATATGATATAAGCCAATCAAAATTAATGATTTTGTGTAACCCCGGAGAATTTGAACTTACTACGGAAAACTTACAATATATACAAGTATATTTTTTTTAAATATTTGATTTATTAAAAAGTTTACTATTATAAAGAATAAATATTAATCTACATAATATAAAAATTTTACAAAAATTAATTAAAACAATAAAAAGTTTTATTAGTAGCATATTTTATTTTTTATAAAAATCACGTTGTACCACAAAAATCATATGATAAATGATTTACGTATCCTCTACCCTTAAGCATTTAACAACCTCCTTCTCGCAAAAAGAAGCAAACAAAATGATCCCAATACTACAGTTACTCAAATAGACTACTCTTTGACTACTCCTACTTCAACTGCTCTTACAACACAATTACAACAAAGTGGGCAAAACACCATAACTTCTAAAAACAACAAACCAGTTAGGGCCCCTAGGCCCGTCCCAGTTAGCATGAGAAAAACCACAGAAATTCTCACACTGATCATCACAACAAACACCGATCCCAATTTGGTACAACAACTTACCTCAGCAGTTGACTTACAATTTTCTAATTTCCTGGGGCTTTCCAGATCCAAGGACATACTTACAACTGAGTTCAACCTACTTACGGCTGACAACTTAGCTCTTTTACCTGACTCTACTACCAACTCCCACCAAAATCTATCTATAGACACCCACTCAAATACTACAATTGAATCTTTATCAAAAAAATCTTATACTACTGCACTTACAAATAACCAAAAACTTAATTCTAAATACAAAGTTTCAGGCCATCGAGACTTTCACTAGTGTATCTTAGTTTTTAAAGATCTTGCAGCACAATATACTGATAAATTTGACAAACTTAAATGGCACAATGACTACATTATCTTGCGTTCAAATATATCACCAAACTTGAAGAATTCTTTGTCTACAAAATAACTTCTACTCCTACTTCTTACAATCTACCTTCTACAATTAATGAAAAATTCATCTACTTGGATACTGCCTTTTTTAAATCCTTTATCTGCAATACTTCCACCAACCACAACACCAGAAAGAATTCAAGACTCTCTTGCAAATTGCAACTAAAAGATACAAATATTGCCATGATACTCATTATATTAACAAAATCAATCAGGACTAACTTTTCCAAAGACTTAAAGCAAAACTTGTACTCAACTTCTTATATAACTTAGACTTCATGTTGAAAAGTCTCTATGATATTACAAGATATATCATCTATTTATTAAACTTCACAAAAATTACCATACTCTTCGACTTTGAAAAAATTAGAGCTACTTTAACCTCTGCTTACACCTCCATTTTAAAACCCTTATCTTCTTCTCTACATGTCATTACCAATAATATTCTCCAAATTCTTCTATTCAAACTACCTATTACAGACCACAGTGATACCAGGGTGGTCATTCTTGCACTTCGGAAAATATATATGTTTAAAAAACTGCATGATGGCTACTTCAAACCCCAATTATTACCTCTTTCTGACTACCTCTCTGAACTCAACCCCGAAATATGTGATTTATTCCTTATTACTGAACCATCAAAGCTTGCATACCTAGCTCTTTACTGTCAAAAACTAACCAAATACTATATTGTGGGTGAAAAAATTTCACTACTATACTTCAATCAACCACCTCAAAAACCTCATTTACCTAGCACACTACACAATCTAAACTCAGCTACTTGATATTTATTTCTATATAATCCCAAAGACTCCACAGAATTCTGCCATTTTATTGAGATTATTCACCAACACTATAGTTTCAAACGTGTTTTCTCCAACTTCTTTGTTTAGAAACAGCCTCTCTCTCAAAATCCAACACATGTAGTGATTACAAAAAAATACTCCTTCTTTATCAATGATCCAATGCTAGCAAAAGAGTTTCTGGCAGCTATACAAAACAAATACTGCTTCACTTTACCTCTCCTTGAGCAATATATGATAGTCAATTCTACAAACAAACCAGAACTACCCTTAATTGCTAACGAGGTAAAGCTGGTCAACATTACTATACCCATTACAAGTCCCAAAGTCTTAGTTGAAACTGCATGCCTTCTAAGAAAACACTACTACTTCAAACAAATTTTAGCTAACTGGATTAACATCTTACCAAAAACCTTTATTGAAACAGACCATCCTCTCCTTCCAACCACACTTAATAAAATCAAAGCTATAATTAATTACATATCTACAACTAAACCAATTATTCTATTAGCTACTTCCCAACAACAAGTTGAACCTGCTATTGCATTTTTACACACTCACTTTACTTTCAGAGAGGTTCTCACCCACATCATCGATATCTCTAAACTCCCTGTATCTAAATAGGAACTATTCAACGATTACATCTCTGATGAGTAAATTCGCTAATATATATGATCAACTATTGGAAACTAACAACTTATCTTCTAATCACACACCCTCTTTGACACTCTATACTAACCATCACATCTCTACCTTTTCTACTGAACAAACTTTCAATATCCTTAACTACAACGTCCAAGGTATCAACCAGTTACTCAAACTACAACTATTACTAGAATACTGTGATTCAAATAATATAGATATAGTCTTTCTAACAGAAACAAAACTAGCTGCATCTACTAACTCTATAGCACTTACTAACCCACTTTACAAGATTTATACATCAAACTATGATCAAACTAATGCAAATATTTACGAATTATATAAAGGAGTCACAATAGCTTTAAAACTATCAATTCAACTACATATTTATAAAATCAGCACCATACCTGGTATTGCCCTCCTTATTTATTTATACTTCTCTGCAAACAACAAGATATGTCTTATAGCAACCTACCTACTATCATCCACTACACCATTACTGTGTACCGCCCAACAACAAATTATCTTCTGGGTTAATAATAGTCGCTCCCAAAATATGAACATTGTAATTGCTAATAACTTTAACTGCAATACCAATCACCCCAACTACTACAGACAATGCCCCTTACTCCAACACCTTCTATCTATCAGCTTCATAAGCCTACTACAACTACACTACATTACTAAACCCACCTAAAACTGGAACTAGTCATCAAGTCAAATAGATAACATATGGATCTTTTCTAAAATCGCACTCTCATTCACTATGCCTCTTATCCTTAATCTTACTAATATTACAAAATAGTGATTACCAAATACTTACCACTTCACGACACATATACTCTATAGTTAAACAACTCTGGCTCAAAAAACAGTACTAGAAGATTTACAACTATGATCATATGAATTCCAAACTCTGGGAAGATTTCGCCAAATTTATTTCAACTCACATTTTAGCCTCTGCTTACCATTACTAGCAAATTACCAACACATACCAATTAAATAAAACCTTTAACAATCTTAACAATATTATCAACAAGCAGCTGACAAATTTATACTATATACAAATCAATAAAATCAGAACTCTCTCCGCTAATCCTCTGTACCAAATTTAGAATTAAGGAAAAATAGCAAATATCACAAAAACAAGTCTATAAACTGCCAAAAACCCTTATAGGAAAAAAGAAACCTCTACACAAAACAAAGAAACTTTCTTAGAAGTAAACAGGATACTTCATTAGTTAATTTTGTGGCAACTTGAAAATTTAAAAAATTTTTTATAACTTTCGGCACAAAAAGTAGGAATTTAGCAAACCCCTGACAAACAGATCACTAATTGTTATACCAAAACAACAAAAAATAACAAACAGTGACACGTACTTCTACTAGAACAAACAAACAAACAAAACTACAAGTAAACAAACAATCAAAGTAGACAAACAAACAACACAAATAAAACACATATTAGATTATAGAGAACTTGAAACAAAAATGACTAGAATAGCAGAATTAAAGAATTTTTTCAACAACTTGAAGAAGCAAGTAGAAGAAATTTACTTAGAACAAAGTAGATAACTCTTAAAATAGAAAGAGATATAGCAAAATTCACAGGAGCAGCATACCCAGAACAAATTGGTATAATACGCAGGCTACTAGATAGCTATAATTGGGTTCAAAACAAAAGACATAATGGACAAGAAATATCAGAAGTAGAAGTACAACTTATAGACGAAGATACAATAGAAACTGCTCATAGACAAATTATAAGCCACACTGCAGAAATGAATTTAGATATAAAAACTCCAATTTCAGTACTTGGTAAAAGAAAATATAACATAGATACATAAAGCAACATAGTTTCAAAAAAGAAAGAAAGAAATTATATAAGAAATGCAGAATTAAACTTTAATGAAAGTGATAAAGAATTGCTAATGCAATGTCACAACCAAAGAGGACTACAAATTTTCATTAATTTTCTCAGAAAGTAGAATAACAGACTATGGTACAAAGGATACAGTAAAATTAATCTCTCAAGTTAAAAGGCTGAATAATATAAATATAGAAACAAAACAATATAAAATTACTAATAAAATAGAGGATGTAGAAAAGCAAAGCAACATTAAAAAAGATAATTATAAGGTCTCTAAAGAACTAAAAGAGAAAGAAAATATATATAGTTCGATATAAGCACCTGGAAATATATCACCCCAAAACAAATCTATAGTAAATAAAACTGAAGAAGAAAAATTTAAAGTTATACTTTACAATTTGGAATTTACCTTTTGGTGTAAATACAGCATGAATTAGAAGATGTCTTAATCAATATGGCAGAGTAGAGGTAATAAAATAGCGCATGCTTAAAAGATTTGTAGCTGCATTTGTAAAGATAACTTGCAGAAGTAAAGAGCAGAAGCTAAATTTACAAAATGTATGGGTTATACATTTCGAAGAAAAAAGACAAGCAGGTTCACAGCAAATAGATTTAATTTTCAGAAACTAGAAACAAAAAAAAAGTACATGATTATGCTTAGAAATATCTCTAATTTGGCACTTAAATCAGTACTGTTGAGACAATTAAGAAGATTCAAAGCAAAGATGGTGTTTAAGCTTAATAATAGTAATAATAACCCAAGTGGAAACACTCTAGTTTACTTCGGGTCAAATGAAGATCTACAATTAGCAAAAACATCAATACTATATTACTTTCACAACAGAATGGAGTGGAGTGAAAAGAAATATTATAAATCAGCAAGAGATGCTAACTCTAAAGAAAATCGAAACATATTTGCCACGAGTAGCAACAATAATAATCCCTACTCAAAAACTTAAAGAGCCTCTATTAGACAAAACCTCAAGAGAAGGAGATCTCCTAGTAACAATAGTTTGCAGAGAGAAAATATTAGGGATAACTTTAGATCTTGCAGTAATACAAGAAAGCTGCTTAGAAGAGTAGAGTATAACAGAATGAATAAACAAAATTACTTACCAAATAAAGTGCAACTAGTGCAAATAAAATAAAAATAGATAAAGCAAAAGAAAAGAAAATCGAGGAAAAAGAGTTAAGAAATAATGCCTTTAATGTTTTAGAGCTTCAAAGTAATATTCTAAAGCAAATCCTAAATAAACTCTAAAAAATTAAAGAAAAACAGGAGGCTGTAGGCCCCAATCTCTTCTAAAAGGCACCACAGGTATATTAAAGAAATTTAACAAGCAAATAGCTTGTTAGGGCAAACACCATTTAAGATAAATACAAATGCCCAAGACTACAATAACTTTGAACAATTAAAAATAGGTTTCATAATATCAATAGGTTAAAGGAGAATAGAACAAAATTACAGGAGCTAATTGATTTTGGGAGAGAAGAAAGTTTAGATATTATTGGTTTAACAAAGACAAATACAAATGTAAGAGAGGCAAATTTCTTTGAAGTAAACTGGCAATACTATAGAGCTTACTGGTCCAAAGACACAATAGAGAAAAGAAAAGGCTCAGAGGTAGGACTACTAGTAAGAAAAGAATGGCAGATGCATCTTACTGAGGTAGTAGCAAAAGACATATATATGCTAAAAGTGGTCTTTAGATTTAAAAGAACAATACTAGTAATATGAGTAATATACTTCTCTCTGAATGACAAGCATGCCCAAAAAAAGATTTAACAGTACCTAACAAAAGATATCATCAAAAGTAAATTAAATATGAAGATAATTATAGAGGGAGACTTCAATGCAGAAATAGGAATAGATGCAGATGCTAACTAATCTGGTACAACAAAAAGTGATAAAAGGTACAAATTACCCCTAATAAGATAGCTACAAAAAGTAGGATATGCAGAAGCATACATGACTATGAATCCACAAACATTTAAGGCAACTTGATCCAATAGTAAATCCTGCTCGAAAATAGACCACATTTGGTTAGACTCTGAAATCAAAAAACTCGTGATAGATAGTGACGTTGAAGACATGGATTTTGTTACAGTAAGCAACCACAACCTGATATAAACAAATCTACTACTAAGCCCCATACTTCACACTAACTCAGTTGCAAAACAAAGGAAAAAACTCTCCAGTCAGCAAAAAATTTTTCTGTATAACAGAATGACAGATGAAGATTGGAAAACTTTACAACACTACTAGAGAAATATATAGAAGAATATCAGAGAAAAGAATTAAAAAAAGAAAGTTGTAGTCTTTTAAACAAAACCTGGATAAATAAAGTATAGAAGAAATTGGCAGAATTAATAAATCGAGCTGCAAGCAAAATAATTCTGCACAAGAAAATTCACAAACTACTATAGAAGAAAAACAAAAACAAGTCATATAGAACTCAAGATACTAGTGGACAAAGTAGCTAAGAAAAATAGGCTGTATGAGTCACCTAAATCTAAATACAAAAATTAAACCTGAAAACCAAACCTGGGTGAATATTCGAATTAAGTCAGTAAACTTGAATAATAATACTGAAATTTAAGAAGTAGAGGGAAAATGGACAGAACCATAGGTTGAAGATCTCAAAGGTTGGATAAAAATAATAGAAAAGAAAATGATCTCAGAACAAAGAATAGAGCAAGAAAAAAGAATAAGTAATAACATTGAAAGAAGATTTGGCATGATTGGGCATGAGGACAAAAAAATACTCAACAGTATTCTGGAAAGGCCCTGGAACAAAATAGTGATAAAAACAACAGGAAAAAAAAAGCTTATTTATAAACCTAAAAAGGTCAAAAAGAAAATAGATGAGTATTTTACAAAACAATTCCAGAAAGATACCCAAGCATCAAGAGAAGAAGAAGAAGCATGGAAGAAGGAATACCTACCTAAAGACTTCATTAAACAAGAGTGGTATAATAGTGTCTTTAATGAAATCAAGAAAAAAGAATAGAGAGAAATGCTCCAAAAAACATCCAACAAGTTAGCTTTGGGTTTGTCCAATATAGGATACACAATCCTAAAGAAGCTTAGGAGAAAAGCCACAAAACTTTTTTATGCTTACTAAATACAATTCTCAATAGGAAAAACATGCCAAAGAAATGGAAAATTAGGATGATATTTCTGATCCCAAAATTAGCAGAATGGGATCTCCAACTTGAAAACACCAGACCCATTATGTTACTAGAGGCAGCAAGAAAAGGACTCATAAGAATCATTCAACGATATTATCATTTATTATAAAATTCTAAAAGGGCCAAACTTCGCAGGTCTTCAAGAAAAATGCACACAAGAACCTATCAATATTATTAATGCTCTAATAGAAGCTGCAAAACAAGAAAACAAAGAAATATGAATAACACTCGTAAATATTAAAAAAGCATTTGATATCATGGATCTCAAAAGGCTACAATCTGCACTAAAGAGAATTAAAATTTCCAAAAAACTAGAAATTTTTCTTATCAATATGTTTACAAACAAAGAGGTGAAAGTGATTACCAAGTTTGGCCTATCAGATAGTTTTTGCCCAGAACGTGGAATAGACCAAGAGGAGGTGATTTCTCCCCTTACTCTGGAGAATATACTTTGACTTTCTACTGTGTAGAATACTTAAAAGCAACTACAAGGCAAAAGCAAGACTAGAATGGCCAATAGAGATAATACAAGGAAAAACGAAAGAGAAAAAAATCAGTGTAGCAGGCCTGGCATATGCTGATAACACAGTGCTGCTAGCAAACACTAAAGAGAATATGCAAAATATCATTAGCATCACAGAATACTTCTTCTGGCTCAACAAGATTGAAGTTAATGTAAAAAAAACTGAACTTCTAGTAATAAATGAGAAAAATAGATTAGAAGAAAAGTCAATCACCTTTAAGGAAGGAAAGGAAAAAATAATAGCAAGAAAGAAGAAGGAAGTAACTCATTATTTAGGAATTTGGCTAACTGGGGCAGATCTAAAATGCACAGTTAAAAAGAAACTAAGAATTGAAATTAAGCAAATAGCCAACCTGCTTAATAGGAAAAAAATATCTATAGAACATACAAGATATATAAACAACATAGTACTACAGGACCCCGAGCTATACATAAATAGATTACTATTTGCTTTTGCTTATTTTTGACTATTTTTTGTAGATCTTTTCTATATTTAGTAATATTAATGCTTATTTTTGACTATTTTTTGTAGATCTTTTCTATTTTTAGTAATATATTAAGATTTTTTAAAATAGTTAGCTGTTTATAGATTGCTTGGGGTCTTAGTACTACTTTCCAGAGCTGAATACAGACTGAATATGATTATGCTATCTAAAGAAGAGTGTAACAAGCTTTATCAACCAATCATTAAGATAGCAAAGTGGAAAGCAGAAATGACCTCAACAGCCTCCAACATGATTCCAACACAAAATGATATTTGGGGAATCAACTCTTTATAGCAATAGTATACAGAACATATGATTTCCAAATAGATAGTTAAAATAAATAACCCAGACCTTGTTGAAGACCTTACCATAATGAGGCTTAAAGATGTACAACTCTTACTCCAATCAATAGTGCCTATTTGGCTCCTAAATACCAAAGATATCAACAAGCTGAAGTAAAACAACAATCTCAACACAGGCATATTAGCTATAGCAAAAGAGATAGGAGTTAGTATCAAAAATATAGAATGAGAAAAAAACTAGGTTATCGTCCCAAATAATAGAACAATTAATGAAATAAAAACAATACTAACTAAAGAGAAACTGAAAAGAGCTGCAAAACTATTACACAGATTAAGCCTATGGTGCCTAGAACAAATAATCACAAGACAGGACAACTTCATGCTCACATAGCAACAGATTAAAAGAATTCGAGAACTAGAAGTAAAAGGGAAGACACCTCTATGGTTCCTAAAATTAGAGAAAAGAGTATTAGCAAACAAATTCTTCCGAAAGATTAAAGAGGCCTATATACAGAATACTAAAGTAAACGAAATACAAATAAGGCCTAAGAGAAGAAAACTATTCTATGAAAAGTCAAAAAAGGAATGGGTAATAGGATCTGGAGAAAATAATGAACCACCATTCTTAGGCAAAGTACAATCAAAAGCATTAAACAAGAAAGTACAATTGATAGAATGGGAGGAAGAAAACAAGAAAATTTGCCACAGAGTAATCTCACTAGATTGGACATAACACCTACCAACAAGATCTTGGAAGTAGAAAACAACGAAATAGAAGATATAAGCTCCTGGATCAAAAGAAGAAGTGAGAGAGGCTAGGCCTTATCAATCAGTCTAAAACATCTCAAAGACATAATAACTCCAGCTGCAAAATTCCAAAAAGGGAGAGATGAATTAGAGATGTTATATATAGGGCTTTCCGAAAGTTGTGAAACTTATTTAATCAAAAGCACTATAGAAAATAAAAGCAAACAAGATAAACTTATACAGGCACTAAATAGTAATCTAGATTTCAAGGAAATAATATACTATACAGATGGCTTACTTGGAGAAGGAAGAACAGAAGATCACAGAGCGGGATATAGTATAATACAATTAGATAATAAAGTGGCAATAATTAGAGAGTTAAAGAGCAGAATTCAAGGGTGGTTTTCCTCAACAAGATCAGAACTCATGGTGATTCTAGTAGCAATATTGGTTTCTCCTAGTAACTATAAGCTAGACATCTTTACTAATAATCAAGCAGCAATTCAAGCAATTAAGAAGAGCTATAAACTTAAAAGCACAAGAAACTGGTGCAAGACAAAGAACACAAGCATACTAGAAACAGTAGTCAAAATTTTGAATACAAAAAACATAAAGATACAACTTCACAAAGTAAAAGCACATGTAGATAATTTACTAAACGATTTAGCAGACAAGGCTGCAAAAAAAGGTACACAAGAACAAGAAATAATGTCTGTCATAGTGAACGAAATACCAGAAATAATGTTTAGACCAACTTGGAACGAGCAACCAATTGAAACTCTAGTTCGCAGCTTTCTTCAAATGCTTATACAAATATTCTACAAGGCAGAATAGTTATATGCCGCAAACCAAAAAGACAGTCTACATCGATTAAGAAAGGAAAAACAAGACTGAAAAATATTTAGAAACCTGTGAAAAAGAGAAAAGAAATAAAAATCAAAATCTTTTAAACTTAACAAGAAATAGAGTTTCAGGCTCAAGAGTATAAATGGACTACTGTCTATATTATATGCACGTAAAAGAAACCGGGAGGATCTATACCCAACAACAGTATGCAGAAAGTGTAAAAAGAAGGAAGAAAACTTCGAGCATCTAATGTCATGTGAAGTGGACAAAGAAAGCTGATCAATAAAAGAGTATTCAATTGCGAAAGAAATCTGGTGGAGTTTAGATGCTTCAATAAGAGAAAAAATATCATATAATAATATATATTTAGTATTTGCTAGAGGAAACAGTGAAGTCAAACATATAAAGAGAAATTATATAGCAAGAGAGCTAATTGAAACAGACCTAACCACCTCTCTCAAATCAACAGGAATCACCAAAAAAGTCATGAAACTAATAATACTCGAATGGTGGGACAAGTGGCACAGCTTCTTTCAGAAAGAAATATGGCTTTATCGTTGTGAAGAAGTTATAAAATGGGAAAAAGAAATGCAAATTAGCTCAAGAGAAAAGAAAAGAAAAAGGCTCCAAACAAAAAACATGAATCTGAAAAGTATAACCAGGCAGGACAATCCATCCAATATTGTGAAGGAAAAACCCAAGAGGAAAAGGTCAGTTAAAAATCAGTAGAACATTTTTAAAGAAAAGTTTGACATAGTAACAGAAGAGATAAATAGATGGATATGGACCGGAAGATAGTTTAGATGGGTTAAAAATTAGAATAGATTATAACAAGCTGTAGATCCAGGCCAATAAACTGCAGATTCAATATTTGAGGTAAATAAAGAAGAAGCAGTGAGGTTAATTCTACTTTGGCAAGTCACACATAGGTACCAATTAGCAACTGGGTGAGCCACACTTTAGTTTAAAATAGCATAGCTATAAATAGAACACATATTTATTTTAAATGTAAACTCTATATTATAAAATAAAGTTGTGACATGATTGTCAAAAAAAAAATATATATATATTTATACCATACACCTACACTAGTCCTCGCACCTTCTATACTTACTCTTTTAAAGTTAGTTCCTTGCATCGAGCACTGAAACATATTAACCATATCTTCAATATATGTAATCAACCCACCTCATTTCATATCTAACACATCACCACTTCTGTTAATAGCATTCTCGACAAAACCAATACACTCACTCAAGTTACTAACCAACACCTTCAACATAATGACTTGAAGTACAACTCCTACATTCACACAAAAACATATCTCAAACAGCTCCATTCAACTTTATATACTGCAAAAAATACCAAGAATAATATCCAAAAAAGAAACAAAATCTAATATTTTACCAACAAATACTACACCAACTTTCAAAGCAACACAACCAAGATGAT
This sequence comes from Dentiscutata erythropus, assembly GCA_910591965.1. Classification (NCBI taxonomy): domain Eukaryota; kingdom Fungi; phylum Glomeromycota; class Glomeromycetes; order Diversisporales; family Gigasporaceae; genus Dentiscutata; species Dentiscutata erythropus. Next base: position 6,385 of record CAJVPY010000426.1, on the reverse strand, counting down.
CAATAGTATCTTACATCAGCACCAATCTCCTGTCACCTTTTACAATATCACTACACCAACTACAATAATCACCAACTCTCAGGAAATCAAACAAGAAACATCACAACATTTTCGCCACTAGACTCAACTCAACCTGTTTGATCCAACTATTGGATAGAATAGAAACAGTACTATAAAACACTACTTCAAGTTACCCCACTATATATGCATCACTGTTAAAGCTAATTGAAACAGACAAAATTCAGGCAACAATAACTACAGCACCCAATAACAAAGCAACTGACCTCTCACTAATCTCAGATGAAATGCTTAAGAAACTCCTTCACATAGTGATATTATTATTAGCTAAGATTTTTAACACTTGTATCAATCTACAAACAACTCCCTCATTATGGCACAAAGGTCTAGTTTGGCCTATACTAAAGAAAGGATACCAACTGAGGAATCTCTCCAAGACTTGCCCTATAACACTTATTGAGCATATCTGCAAAATCTTTACTAAAATTCTAACTATCTGCATCAACTTTATTCTTATATGCAATGATCTGCTTGATTCTGCAAATAACATAGCCTCTACACTACAACCGATCCAACACATTACTCATTTACACGAAAATGCACATATAGACAAAAAAGAACTTTGGATACTATCGCAAGATATGTCCAAAGCCTATAATACTGTATACATACTATTTCTAAACAAAGCCCTCCTGCGAATTGGTATGCCACCCAACTTACAAACCTCATAGTTCATATCTTTTCTACAAGACAAAACCAAGTTATTACTTCCATCAGTAAAACACCATCCTACAATGTTGAAGATGGTATTGATCAGAGCAAAACAATCTTCCCAATACTTTGGCATATATATTACAATTCTCTTATCAGCCGTATCTTCAAATCTACCCTAGGTTACACCACCTCTACCATCATAACAAACTCTACCCAGACCCATACAACTACTACAAATATAATTGTTTACATAGACAACACTATATAGATTTTTTCAAACCATATATCACTCCAACAAATACTTAGTATCGTATCCTCCTTTTATCAAATAGCTAAAATAACTGTAAACCCTAGCAAGTCCACTCTTTTCCATAATAACACTACAGACACTTCTCCTATTATTTTTCAAAACCAACCTATTTACAACTTACTACCAAAACAAACTTTCAGCACTTTACTATTAATAACTATAATAATACTCAATCAAAACAATCAAAAAACAATTTTGCACAGAACTGATTAAATTTAATTATACAAAAATTACTGAAAAACAAGCCATCTATATCATCAATACAGTTCTGCTCTTTAGATTACATTATCACCTTACTAAGGAGAGCGCCATTTATCAGGTGATTAGGGTTTACTAAGTAGGTTACCCCCCCACCCCCACTTGATAATAAATCTAGAATTTTGATTGGCTAAAAAAATAAAATTTTATATCTATTATATATAAAAAAATTTGTTATTTTTACTCAAACTTTGACAGTGAATATCTCGTCAAATTTTTATCATAGATAGTGGCGATATTCTTATATTATATATATATATTTCAACCGATTTGGTCTGGTAGTTCTCAAGTAATCGCTTATATATGATAGTCAATTTTTTTAAAAAATTAACTATCGTATACAAGTGATTACTTGAGAACTACCAGACCAAATCGGTTAAAATTTTTATATATAATATAAGAATATCACCACTATCTATGGTAAAAATTTGAGCCAATTTAGATCAATAGTTATCGAGATATACGTTATCAAAATTTGAGTAAAAATAGCAAAAACTTTATAATAATTAATTATTAAAAAAATCGCTATTTTTACTCAAACTTTGACGATGAATATCTCGATAACTATTGATCTAAATTGGCTCAAATTTTTACCATAGATATTGGAGATATTCATATATTATATATAAAAATTTAAACCGATTTGGTCTGGTAGTTCTCAAGTAATCACTTGTATACTATAGTCAATATTTTTTAAAAAATTGACTATCGTATACAAGCAATTACTTGAGAATTACCAGACCAAATCGGTTGAAATATATATATATAATATACGAATATCGCTACTATCTATGGTAAAAATTTGAGCCAATTTAGATCAATAGTTATCGAGATATTCATTGTCAAAGTTTGAGTAAAAATAGTGATTTTTTTAATAATTAATTATTATAAAGTTTTTGCTATTTTTACTCAAATCTTGACGATGTATATCTCGATAACCATTGATCTAAATTGGCTCAAATTTTTACCATAGATAGTGGTGATATTCTTATATTATATATAAAAATTTCAACCGATTTGATCTGGTAGTTCTCAAGTAATCGCTTGTATACGATAGTTAATTTTTTAAAAAAATTGACTATCATATACAAGCGATTACTTGAGAACTACCAGACCAAATCAGTTGAAATTTATATATATAATATACGAATATCGCCACTATCTATGATAAAAATTTGAGCCGATTTAGTTCAATAGATATCGAGATATTCATCATCAAAGTTTGAGTAAAAATAGAAATTTTGTTATTAATTGTATTATTAGCAATATAATATATATAGTATAATATATATATTTATATTATATAATATATATTATATATAGGACCTGATAATTTCTCTACCCCCCACCCCTCTAAAAAATCAGGTGATAAATGGTGCTCCCCTAACACCTACTTGAATCCCTCTAGCTGTCAATACCTTATAAGATGATATACTACTACTGTCAAGCACAAAGTATCTATCTCTAGAAGCACTTCTAACCTACTTTTATTTTACCCTCACACCTATGCACTAATGAACACTCACCAATTACAACAAGCACACCATGCATCGATTCTTAAAAACATGCTGAATTCTCCAATTACTCCTTTATTATTCTTTATTTAATTACAACAACTACAAAATAATACTGCTTCTAATAAATCAATTTTAACTGACCAACCCCAATTCACCTTTAAAGAATTCAAAACTTTTACCGCACAACTCATTTTTAATATACACCAACTTAACATTCAATTTACCCGGCTGTCCAACCCCAACCCATTTTCTCTTAATACATCTAGCACATCTATTAATTCCATTTTACACAATATAAAACATAACACTCATATCAAGCACTAGCTTAATAAACACAATATAATAGCAATTGAACAATTTACAAACCATGACAATACCACAATGCTTGACTGGAAAAGCTTCTATCATAATATTCTAAAGATACCACGCGACTATATCCCTAAATGGTTTAATACAATTAAAAACATCATTAGCGAAATGAAATCCCCTATCTTCAACCTGATATATCCAAATTCCTTCACATGGACCTGGCAAATACTTCATCATGTTGGATCATAACTTCTAATCACACTTTTGGTAGAATAATCTCCTTCAAGGACAACTTCTTTAAGCCACAACATTGGAACTTAGACCAAATAACTAACAGTTTAATCCCCTGTAACTATTGTGCCTACTATAACTATACTATAAAGAATACTTGGTGTTTATTCTGGACTCCAAAAACTACTGCTTATCAAATCTAAGTATCCTCAAAACACATCTGGCATGGCAATCTAATCAACCTCAGCATCTTACCTCTATCTACCAAATTCAAACCTAAACTTACCCACTATATACCTCATAATTACCATTACTTCTTCAACATGACCCAGGCGCATAATGATTATGCAGAATATATCTAGAATACTTACCTTTTCTTCCCTAATTCCAAATCAATACATGCACAAATAGCTGTAATTTCTACTAGGAAAACACTATCAATACTCACTGCAAAGCTCACATTTGACTATCATAACACACAATTAACTATACAAAATACTACTTGGCCCAATTCAGCAAAAATTGCTATTATAACATTATATATATTGATTACAATCATACCTTTCAGCTCACACCTCCACCTAAAAACGAACTCTACATTTTTAATTAAAATACTCCTTTTTTTACTAGACACCTCATCTATTATACCTTATAAAATTCATAAAAATGACAATACTGACTATCTGATTGCTACTAGAGCAGCTATTCACGCCAAATTCATCTTAGTAACTACCCACTATACCAAAATTACCACCACATTACAACCTAATAACTATATCCTGTATATAGAAATTAACCCATTACTACTTATCTACAATACCTATCTCCAAAAATTTAATTACAATTTATCTTCAGACAATATTAAAACAATAATCAAAAAACTCCATATTGCAATTAATATTGACTTATAGTACACTCTAAACAGAATTCAAAGATTAGTGAGAGCTACTTCAAAAATCTGTTGAGATCCAACTTTCCAGTACTTAAGGTTCACCGACCAATTACAACAACACTATACAAACTCTAAAGTATTAACAAACAAAAATTTCATGTTTAAAATCCTAATAAATAAGCTATCCAACCAAGTCAATCTATTTAAATACCACCCTCTCAAACACTCCTTGTCTTGTTGTAAATGTTGCAACAATGCAATAGAAACAGATGCATATTGGATTACTTGTTTTATTAATACAATCGATCTTTCTACACTACTGACTAATACTTTAACCCAATTTGCATCTAAACATAATCTCAATATTTCAAATATTAACAACTTTATTCAAGCATATCATAGAATTCATATACAATACCAAATCCCTATTGGAATAATAACTGAAGACACACTTACACCAATCCGTAACTATAAATCAGCTGTGAATTTCTAACTCGAACTTCATTACAATATTCTTTTAAAATTACAAAAGTCTATCTAGATCACAAGCAAGATCTTCTCTTCCAATAATAATAATACAATCTCCTCCTTTCTATCAAACTTGGCACTAGAAACCCTATCTGACTTACAACTGAAGAGCTCCAATTAAGAAGCAAATTTCACACTTGGCAAAAAGACTATATTAATTTCAACTCATCTTCTTATTCAATTCTAAATTCATAGTCTAGAGGTCTTTCAGCCTACCTAGCTAAGGTTAAGGTTTAGAATAAAGTAGCTCCATTCCTACTTCTTCAAAAAATTTATATATACTTACTTTGTAAATTCTGCATAATGAATAATAAAAAAACTAAGAAAAGACCTCACTTAAAAAAAAAAAAAAAAAAAAAAAACTTAAAATAAAATTAGTAGTATAGTATGTAGTAAATAAAAAATAAAAAACTTAAAAATTTAAAAGTAAATAAAAAAAAACTAAAATAAATCAAAAGATTTAGTAGCAAAGAAAATTTAAATATAAAGAATATTTAAATAAAAACTAGTTTGTATAATTTGAGTAAACTTTAAATTATTTAATTTTGTTCGAATTGTTGCAAAAAGCTTAAATTGTTACAACAATGTTGATTGTAGATCTAATTATATCCTAATTATAATAAAATACTTGGCACTTACTTATTACGTGATTTTTTTTTTTTTTTTTGACGATCATATCACAATTTTATTTTATACTATAGAATTTACATTTATAATAAACATGGAATCTATTTATAGCTATGCTATTTTAAACTAAAGTGTGGTTCACCCGGTTGCCAATTGGTACCTATGTGTGACCTGCCAAAGTAGAATTGACCTCGCTGCTTCTTCTTTACCTACCTCAGATAAAGAATCTGCAGTTTATCAGCCTGGATCTACAGCCTGTCATGATCTATTTTAATTTTTATTCCAACTAGACCATCTTCCGGTCCAAATGCATTTATTCACTTCATCTGTTACTGCATCAATTCTTTTTTTAAAGACCTCCCACTGGTTTTTTCCCTTTTTATCCCCATTGGGCCTTCTTTTTGTCGCATTTGAAGGATCTTTAGGTCTAACTGCATTTTCCTTTCTTGAACTCCTATCTTTCCGGTTTTTTTTTTTTCTTTTTTTTGGAGTTAATTTGCAGCTCTTTTTCCCATTTTATGACTTCTTCGCAGCGTTGGAGCCAGATTTCTTTTTGGAAAAAGCTATGCCATTTTTCCCACCATTCAAGTATTATTAGTTCTATTTCTTTTCTGGTGATCCCTGTTGACTTAAGAGAGGCTGTTAGATCTTTTTCGATTAGTCCTTTTGCTAGATAATTTCCCTTTTTGTGTCTGTCCTTGATACTTCCACCTGCAAATGCTGAGTATATATTGTCTTGCAAAATTTTCTTTTGAACAGAGGCATCTAGGTTCCACTAGATTTCTTTCGCAATTGAATACTTCTTTTCAGACCAGTGGATTCGTCAACTTCACATGATGTTAAATATTCAAAATTCTCTTCTTTTTTCTTGCATTTCCAGCAGATTGCTGTTATGTATAGGTCACCACGATTTCTCTTTCGTAACTGCAGTGTTGGTAGAAGACCACTCAAGCTTTTGAGTCTAAAACTCCATTTCTTGTT
>CAJVPY010000425.1:0-27229 GCA_910591965.1 Dentiscutata erythropus | reverse complement strand
AAATCGATGAAAATTTTTTTATTTTAATTCTATTGATTCATAGAATTAAAATAAAAAAATCTATCAATTTTAAATAGATAGTTATTGAGATACTTTCGTTCGAAGTTTGAAAATTTTCGTTATAGCTAGAATACTTGGACAATTGCTGTGTGATGATCGGCAGCATGCATAACCTGGCACAGAAAGTTGGGGTGCATTATAATCTATTCTAATTTTTATTCCAACTAGACTATCTTCCAGTCCATATCCATTTATTTACCTCATCTGTTACTGCATCGATTCTTTTTTTGAAGACCTTCCAATGGTTTTTTCCTTTCTTATTCTCCTTGGACCTTTTTTCTGTTGCATTCGATAGATTTTCAGGACTATCTGCATTTTTCTTTTTTGTACTTTTTTCTTTTCGAGGTCTTTTCTTCTTCTTTTTCTTGGAGTTAATTTGCAGCTCTTTTTCCTATTTTATAACTTCTTCGCAGCATTGGAGCCAAATTTCTTCTTGGAAAAAACTGTGCCACATGTCCCACTATTCGAGTACTATTAGTTCTGTTTCCTTTCTGGTAATCCCTGTTGACTTAAGAGAGACTGTTAGGTCTGTTTCGATTAGTCTTCTCACTAGATAATTTCTTTTTTTATGCCTGTCTTCAATACTTCTATTAGCGAATGCTGAGTAGATATTGTCTTGTGAGATTTTCTTTTTTACAAAGGCATCTAGGTTCCACCAGATTTCTTTTGCGATTGAATATTCTTTTTCTGACCAGTGGAATTCGTCAACTTCATATAATGTTAAATATTCGAAATTTTCTTTCTTTTTCTTGCATTTCCTGCAGATTGTTGTTGTGTATAGGTCTCCACAGTTTCTTTTTCGTAACTGTAATGTAGGTAAAAGACCACTTAGGCTTTTGAGTCTAAAGCACTATTTTTTGTTTAGTTTGAAAGATCTTGATTTTCCATTTTTTTCCCTATTCCACAGGTTTCTAAAGATTTTCCAATCCTGCTTTTCAACTCTCCTTTGATGTATATTGTCTTTCTGGCTTGAAGCAAATAACCAGTCGACTTTATGGAAAGTTTGCATGAACATTTTGATAAAGCTTCGGATTAGGGTATCGATTGGGTGCTTGTTCTAGGTTGGTCTAAGTGTTATTCCCTGTGTTTTATTTATCGTAATAAAGGTTAATTCTCTTTCTTGTGTGCTTTTTTTTGCAGCTTTATCTGCTAAATCATTTAGCCAATTGCCTGTATGTGCTTTTATTTTGTAAAGTTGAATCATTAGCTTTTTAGTGTCTAGAATCTTGACTATTGTACCCAGAATACACAGATTTTTCATTTTGCACTAGCTTCTAATACTTTTAGCTTTCTGACTTCTTTTAATTACTTGAATCGCTGCCTGGCTATCCATAAAAATATCTATCTTACTATTGATTGGAGATATCAGAGTTGCTATAAGAATCACTATTAGTTCAGATCTGGTTGAAGAAAACTACCCTTGGATTCTACCTTTAAGTTCTCTAACTATTGTCCCTTTACTATTAAGCTGAATAACTCCATACCCTGCTGTGTGATTTGCTACTCCTCCTCCTATGAGTGAGCTATCTGTGTAATATATTATTTCTCTATATACTATATTCTCTTTTGATGCCTAAGTAAGTTCCTGTTGTTTGCTTATATTTTCTATCATATTCTCAATCAGGTAGGTTTCCTAGCTTTCAGGTATAATTATATTAGCTATTTTTGTTTCCTCTCTTTTTTCTAGGTTTATTTCCGCCAGTATTATTAGGTTTTTAAGATGCTTAAGGCTGATTGATGAGGCTCAGCCTCCCTCGCTTCTTCTTTTGATCCAAGGGCTTACATCTTTTATTTCACTCTCATCTATTTTTATGGTCTTGTTAGTGGAAGTTAAATATATTGTAAAGAAGTTGTTAGGCAATTCATTCTCTTTATTCTCCTCTTCCTATTCTATTATATGTAACTTTTGATTAAGAGGTTTTTTTTGTATCTTGCCTAAGAATAGTGTCTTGTTCTTCTTCTTTGATCCGATTACCCATTCTTTTTTGGATCTTTTGTGGAATAGCTTTCTTTTTCTTGGTTTTATTTAAACCTCATTAAAAACTTTTCCTTGAATAAAGACTCTCTTTAGCCTACGAGAAAATCTGTTTTCCAGCACTGCCTCTTCTAGGTTTTAAAACCATTGAGGAGTTTTTCTCATTGTTTTAATTCTCCGGATCATTTTAATTTGTTGCCATATAAATATGGTATTGTCTTGCTTTGTAGTTATTTGTTCTAAACACCAAAGGTTGAAGTTTTGTAGATGGTATACACCTCTTTTTAGCTTCTCTTTAGGTAGTAGCATTCTTATTTTATTTACTGGATTGTTGCCTAGAGCTATGTTCCAGTTCTATACTTTGGATGCTAATTCCTATATCTTTGGCTACTACTAGTATACTCGTATTGAGATTATTTTTTAGGCTTAATTTTTTGATTTTTTCATTTTCTATAAGCCAAATTGGTGCTGTCAAACGAAGTGCAAGCTGTGTGTCTTTTAATCTCATTCTAGTAAAGTCACCTATAAGGTTTGGGTTGTTTATTCTAACTATCTATTCAGTAATCATATGTTCTGTATGTTATTGCCACAGAGAGTTTATTTTCCAAATATCTTTCTGTATCGGTACCAAGTTGGAAGCAGTTGAGGCCAGTTCTGCTTTCCACTTTGCTATTCTTATTATTAGTTGATGAAGTTTGTCACATTCTTCTTTAGAGAGTATGATCATATTCAACCTGTATTTGGCTCTTGATAGTAGCACTATGTTGTTTATATATTTGGTCTGTTCTATAGAGATCTTCTTTCTGCTAAGTAGATTAGCCAATTGCTTGATTTCAATACCAAGTTTCTTCTTGATTGTAGGTTTTATATCTGCTGCGGTTAACCATACTCCAAGATAACGAGCTATATCTTTTTTTTTCTTTGCTACTATATTAAAGTTATATAATTAATACATATTAATTATGTATGGGCAATAAGATTTATACAGATTTGGCTATAACTTGTAATTATAACTATATTTAAAAAAAAATCATTAAAGAACTTTATCACATTATATCATAATTGCATATTAATAATATATTAAAAATTAGAAATAGAAAGTTATATAGCTACACTCTCTATTATTGCAATGCTGGAGTCAATATTTTAAAACTAATAATATTAAGCCAAAATAAGTTGTTATGTATAGTTTAACTTATCTAATTGATATAGCTAAGTTTAAGCAAAATATAACTAAAATCAATAATAATAATACAATAAAAAGATTAGTTGTAAAAAATATGAAAATATCTTGCAAAAATAGCAGGATTTTACTAAAAATAGGCAGAAATAATTTATTTTTTTAGAGTTAGGCTGCCTTATTAATATTTAAACTTATACCTGCATTATTATATCCTGCCAAATTTAGCACATTAGTATTTTTCTAAAGATTTATTCATTTTATTTAAAATAGCAAAATATAAAATTTATTTTTAAAAATATTTTTGATATACTAATACAAACAAAAGTTTATTGTTAAAATTTATATAATTAAACTTCATGTTAAACTTTAGTTTTATTATATAATTGATAAATATTTTTTTTTTTAACTCTTAGACAGTTTCGCCAGTACTTTATTAAGATACTAAATATATCTAAAAATATATTTGTTTACTTCTAATTTGCAAGTCTAATATCACCTAGCTTTTTTTAAAGATCTGACTATCTTATAAACGCCCAAGTACAACCTACTACACTAATCTAAAATTTTGAGATTAGAAGGCTTATATTAAACTAGCCTAATTGCCACACCATAATGGCTTTCTTTTCTCTTTATATTCCATTAAATTGCAAAAAATTTACTAAAAGTAAAATAAGGAGAGGAGGTAAAACAAAAAGAACTAAAAACCAAGAAAATGAGTAATACAAAAAAAAATAATAATAATAATTGATCAAAAACAATGGATAAAAAAAACAAAAAAGAAAAAAAACTACATAATGAGCAAGAAGACTAGTCTAACATAAAAACCTAAACTAAAAAAAAAAACTAAAAGACTAGAAAATACTTTTATTAAAAAACTTCAGAGCTATTAAAGATATACTGTTATAGCCTGTATCAAGCTTAAAAAAAATTATATAACAAATGCAACATTTGTATATCTCTGTTGTAAAGCTTTGCCTTAACATATATTTCTCTTTCCGACTATTCTCAGATATTTTAGTCGAAGATCCCGATCCTGGTTATATAAAGTAGTGATATAATTGATATTACTATTAACCACTTTAGTTTTAGTATTAGTAATATTGATATTTATACTTTGATCTTACCAATTATACTTTGCCATTTTTAAATACTAAAAATATTATATAAAGGCATTTAACCAGTTGTTATTTTTTTATAGACATAATGTAATAACTAACATTATAGATTTTGACAATGATTTTGTAACTTCATTTGGTACAATTGGTGAAACTATAGATTCTGATGAAGTTGTAACTTCATCAAGTATTCTTGATATACAAAATAATTCAGAAGATGAGTTCATAGCCCTATCTAGTAATTTCGGTATATATTGAATAGGCTTTTTACGTTCTAAACAAGTCAAGAATACTAAATTACATTGATATAATACAAAGTGTTTATACTATAACAAGATATTTGAAGCACAAACAAAAACAATAATTAGTCATATAATGAATATATATCAAAAAATACAAACAGAAAAAAAAGTTTCTTATATATACAAAATTAAAAAAAAACTAAAGATATAATTGAGTCTTACCCAAATAAAAATACTGAAATATTTTCAAAAAAGCATAGAATTGATTTAACAGATTTTTTAATAAAGTTTCGATTTTACTTAAAAAAACTGATGAACTTTATATATTATTATTAAAGTTATTAATTTATAGTAATGTTCCATTTCGATTTGTTAAAAATCTATATTTTGCTCTATTTTTAAAAAAATTATATTCAAGTTATAATTTGCTGTCAAGATATATATTAATATATAGAATAATGCAAACAGAATATACAAGTATATTATTAATCATTTTGAGAAGCTTGATGATTTGACTTTTTTTTTTGATGGATAAACTGATATATCAGGAACTTCTATATATGCATATCTTTTAAATAAATTTAAAGATATTAGTGAAATTATTAATATCGAAGACTTTTCTATTAGTCGACAAATGGCAAATAATTTGTTAACAGCTTTTGAAGCTTCATTAAAAAATATTAATATAGATTTTGATCAAATTATTGTACTAGTTACAGATAGTCCTTCTGTTATAGTATGATTTCAAAAAAATGTTTCAGAAAAATATCAGCATATAATTGGTATTAGATGTTGTTTGTACATTTTTAACCTAATTTCAAAAAAAATTTTATCTTATTAGCCCTATAAAAATTTAATTAAAAAAAATTTAATGCTAGTAAATTTTTTTAAAAACTCAACTTATTGGAATACAAAGCTAAAACAATGGGCTATAGATAATAATATCAAACATAATCTGCAAACATATATTGGTATTCTTTTACAAAAGTTTGTTTTTCTGTTCAGAATTATAAGAGTTTTAAAGTTTGTCTTGAATTTAACAATCAATTTTCTAAGAAATATCTAATTATTTCAACAAAAATTAAGGAAATAATTACAAGGCGACATCATTTTTTAGACAATAAACAGTTAACAACAATTTTTAAATATGTAGTAGATACAATTAGAAGACTTGAATTATATAATACAACAGTTGGAGATATTTTTGCTAAATTATTTACAATTTATAAAAAATTAATAACAAGCAAATTTAATAATTTTGATTTAAAATTTATTAATTATACAAAAGACATTATTAATTTTAGAGCAAAAGAGTTTGATGGATCATTATATTATTTAGGGTTTTTTTTATACCCAAAATATCGCAAAATAGCCATATCTAAAAAGTTATTTATTAATGATATATTAATTTATACTTTAACATTTGCTTAAAAATGGAATTTTACTAGAGAGCAAGCAGAACAAATTTCAAACTAATTAGGCAACTATTTTTAATAATGAATTACTCTTTAACTCAATTATAGTATTAGAACCACGTTTATATTAGAAACATCTTCTATATTAAGCTAGGGCTTTAAAATTCTTAGCACTTAAAATATTTGCAATTTGCTCTCATGCTGCTAGAATTGAATAGCTTTTTTTATCTATAAATTTAACTAAAACAAAATCACAAAACCAACTATCTATTCCAACATTAAAAATGATTTCACAAATAAAATATGGTTTAACAAAAAATATTAATAAAAAAGGCCAGAATAATCAGACATTAAACAGCAATAGTAATAGTAATACAACCTCTATAGAATTAAAAGACTATAATAAGATATTTTCTTCAATTTTTAATACTGATGATATTTGAGTTAGAAACTAATGAACTTGAAGAAATTTATGCAGAAGTCGAAGAAAATTTATCAAATTCGTTTTTGGAACAACTTTTTAATTTTAATATTGAGGAATTAATATTAGAATCAAATGAAGCAAATATGAATACTAATCAAACTAGAATTACAAGTCATTGAACTTTAGATAAGATTTTAAACAAAAATAATACTTAGTAAAAAATTACTATACAAATATTATTTTTTTCTTTTTTGGTAATTCATAATTATGAAGTAAGTAAAAAGCAGATATGTAATATAAGTAAAATTTATACCTTATATATTATCTTTAAACAGTGTCAATTATTAATTGGTATATTAATTAATTTTAATTGCCAATTAAAAGTTAACTTAGACCAGTTTTTAATATTTGTTTAACAAATTTTTTTTATAGCAACTTAATTATGATTTATAGTAACTTAAATATGATTTATAGTGGTATAATTATAATTTATAACAACTTAATTATGATTTATAGAGACTTAATTATAATTTATAGCGATTTTATTATAAGTTAAATATTCTTAATATGTATGTTAAAATATGTTTTCTTATAAATTAAGAGTTCTTTAATATTATGAAATTAGAGTTGGTATCTAGTTATTAAGTATTTAAATATAGTATATAGTTAATTGTTAAGCACGTAAGAATTGTAATAATAATTGATTAGTAAATTGATATAAACTCAAATATATATAAAAAGCATATCATTGATCGATTCGATTCATAAATCCAATTATTCTAATATTGTCTCTTAATATAACTAAAAATTTAACATAATGTTAAATACAAAATTACAAATCGGTATGACTTTTACTAATAGGAAAAATATTTATTAGGTCTTGAACATTTATTCTGTCTAATAATCTTTGCTTTATAAGTTTAAAACCAATAAACTAAGCAAGTTACTCTCACGAATAAAAACAGTTTATATTTATTTACTTTTTCAGTTAACAAGTGCTAATATAAGATAATATAGTAAATTGAAAATTATACCAAGCCTTTTTTTTTTTTTTTTGGTGCACTATATGGTATACAATATATTAATAGCATGTCATTGGCATACCATTAAAAAATAATTGCACCAACTACCCTAGCCACAATGCTATGTATTTTTCTAGTATATACTAGAGAACAGTTTTAAAAAACTGTTATAAGTCTGGAGCAAATAAATTTAATCATGTATTAAAAATATAACTTTAGTCTGTGTGCGAACAGACATCCTTTTCAAAGTTATGTTTTTAATTTTTATCACTATAATGCATCAACATTATAACTTGTATGTATCAAAAACATAACTTTTAATGTATTATTATATGTTCTTTACTATGCTCCGGACAATAACAAGTCATATATCTGTCTATATACTATGAGCTTGTTTATATATATTTTTTTATTCTGGTTGTATTATTCTAAAATGCTAAACTTTTAATTTCTGTTTTATTGTTTAACAATTTTTCTTTGTTTTAGTAAGCTTCTACTTTATTAGATATATATAGCCCTCTCCAAAGCCAGTTATTTAACAATTACAAGTTTTAAAATAATTATAATGTAAACTATATAATTGGTTATTTTAGAGCTTACAATTATCAAATAATTGATTAGTTTGGAACTTGTAATTGTTAAATAACTAACTCTGGAGAGGGCTATATATATACCTAATAAATAAAAGCTCTCTTAGTATAATATTAAAATTTTTTTTTAATTTTAAAGTGACTATTTAGATTTATTAGTACAATCAAGTAGGCTATTGTTTAGAAGACTAGCTATGCATATTATATTAGTATTATAAAAGTATAACTAGTCATATATACAACTTTTGGTTCTATTTAAACTTTATCAACTTTACATATTTCCTCTTAATATATCTCTATATAGAGAGTTTAAGATCTTAAAACTTTAGCCAATCTATTTTCAGAAAGTATTTATTTTTGTAGTAAATTTAACAAAATAGTGTATATTTTATACATATATTCACCTGCATGTTCAATAACTTCTTTCTAACTAGTACCTATCATGCTACTATCAAGTTTATATCTTAAACCAACTTTTGAAGTACTGCTATAACCTGATCTATATCTTAAACTACAATCTTTCTAATTGGTTGCTTATTATTTAATTTTGCTCTTGTAAGGTTTACAACAATCTGGTATTTATATTCTAACTATTTTCTTATCTGAATTCTTTATTGGTCTCTTTTTTATTTCTAGCCAACAATCTGGAAAAGTCAGTTTGCCTAGGCTTTAGATGCTTTATAGTTGCTCTTCTTTTAGTTTATACTTTTAAAGCATATGGCTTTTTTCTCTGTTATGCCTAGTACCCAATAGTTCAGCTAGTATGTTTTCTTACTTAAGGGCCTAATTGTTTAGTTTTCCAATTCCAGGTCTTAGTTCAAATTTAGCCTTTCTGTAATATTATTGAAAATTACTGCTATATCCTACTCGAAACTTCCCAAATAGGCTTTAATTCTAGTTCTGTAGTTAATGCAGTACTATAGTACTACCTATAGATTATAGCTTTAAACTAGAATTATATATATATAGTCATCCAGTAGCCAACAAATAAGGATCATTAGCAGATATATAGAGGAGTCAATAGAAATAGGACAAATTTATTAGTTAGATTTGTCTCATTTCTATTAACTCCCTCATATTCCTTTTTTTCTGAAAATGTTGTCTCTGGGATTCAAATATAAGATTTATACCTTTACTGTTTGGAGAGAATAATAACTAGACCACTTCACTAAACCACTACATCTTTAGTGTATTAATACAATATAATTTTGATTTAATAGTTTTTGTTAGAATTTTGGTTTAATTTTAAGTAGTTGGTTTTTGATTAATTTTGAAATTTATGTTGTAATACTAAATATATATATAGTAATAAAAAAAATTTTTTTTTTTGGTAACTATATACTAAAATTTTATTAAGCATATATTGCTTAAAATTAAGCTATTTAAAAGTTACATTAAACTAAAACCTGGCTATTTTTTAAAGATATCCAAGTTTGGTT
This sequence comes from Dentiscutata erythropus, assembly GCA_910591965.1. Classification (NCBI taxonomy): domain Eukaryota; kingdom Fungi; phylum Glomeromycota; class Glomeromycetes; order Diversisporales; family Gigasporaceae; genus Dentiscutata; species Dentiscutata erythropus. Next base: position 17,764 of record CAJVPY010000425.1, on the reverse strand, counting down.
ATTGCACTACTATTGGCTATTATATATATACAATAAGATATATTTAAAGATATAATTTAGCTTAAGCTCAACTCCTACTTTATTAAAATCACTTTTTCTCTTCAAATTCTTCTTTTATTTTTAAGAAGTACAAGATAAAAGAGTAAAGTTTAAACAAAAAGATTATAAAAATAACTAAAAAAAAGAAAAAACAAAAACAAAAAAAAGAAATGCAGATTTTGAAAAAAAATATAAAAAAAATCTAAGGCCTTAAAGACACTATTATAACCTGTATATAGCTAATAAAAATTATATGCAAAATGCAATATTTGTATATTTTTTCTATAAAGATACATCTTAATATTAAGTTTACTTTTTATTTTTTCATCAAATCTGGATAGTTTTGTTGTTTGTCCTAATTTATATCTCAAGCCAGGTACTGCTATTGTCCAAAGATCTGTCTTCAAGCTATCTGCTGCTATAATTAAAATTTTCAAATTGAGTCTTATGAAGTAGTATTATATTTGTCTATAAACAAACATGTGGTTGTATTATGCTAATTTGTTTGAATTTGAGAAGTAAACAATGCCAATTTTTGGAGAAAATAAGCCAAATTTCTATTTTTTGTCAAGCAAGATAAGAGTAATTATTTTTAATATTACAGATTTGACTACCAATTTTGAACAAATAAACTATCAAATTTAGACATAATAACAAACAAATTTAAACATAATAACAATCAATTTTAGACATTATAGCAATCAAATTTAGATATCAAAGCAATCAAATTTGAACATTGTAACTATCAAATTTAAACATTATAACAATCAAATACAGACAATATAACTATCAAATTTAAACATTATAGCAATCAAATTCAGACAATATAACTATCAAATTTAAACATTACAGTGATTGAATTTAAATATATATATTTTTTAAAATTTTAGCAGTCTTGCTTCTACTTTATTAGGCTTTATAATATTATATTATGAAATATTAAAATCTTCAAGAAACTATTCCTCTTGATATCTAAATTACAAGTATTAGCTTATCTAATTATTCAATGAATATCTATATACTGTATGATCTGCTATAATAAGTTTTACCTTCGTATTAACTTGTCTTGCACTTGGATTCATTAATACTTTGACAAAAGGTTCTTACAGCTAGTGATCCAAATTGTTAGTTGAAAAACCAACTAGTTAATAACTAGTTAACTAATCAATTGGAAATTTTTTAACTAACTAATCATTGATTAATTATCTATATAATAAATTTAAAGCATGTAATTTTTTAGCCAATCAGAATAGTTTGAAATGATACAGAAAACACGTGATTATTTATTATACCAATTAAATTTATTAAAAACATATAACTATTAGTTGCAACTAATCGACAACTAAGTTGACAACTAATCAATTGAAAAAATTTTAATCAACTCAGAATACTACTTACAGCCTATCAAGACTACTAATTGCTTTTCTACCACTCTGCATGTTGACTGTTTATAATTTAACTTGATACTTCATTTCTCACTATTTCTAATATTGTAGTCTATTTTTTACTTTTTTTTTTTTTTTTTTCACTTTTCTGTTTAAATGATTTGTCAAATATGGGTTTTTTCCTGTCTTTGGCTTTTTTTTTTTTTTTTTTCTTTCTCACTTAGTTTTTGAAATAATATTCTTTTTTTTTTGAACACTATGCTATTTTCTTTCTCTCATTTTTGTATGAGTTTTATCTAGGAATCTATATTGTCTTATATATTCTCTTTATCTAATTCTTCCAGAGCCAAATTATAAAATTTTTTGCTTGGTTGTTAGAGTCAAAAAAAGGTCAAATCTTTTTAATGTTACTATTTGTAATAAGATCTCTGATTCATCTTTCTCTTTTTTTCAGCTTTTTTGACATACTTTCTTTTCTGACATCACTAAAATGCTTTCTTTTTCTTTGCTTGTATCATTTCTTTTTCTAGCTCTTTTAGAATTAGCTTCACTTCTTGTTCTTTTATATCATACAATAATCCAAGTAAAACTTTGCAACTAACTAGATGTTTAACATTCTCAGTTTTCTTTTTACATACTACACATTTGTCCGTTTTGTAAATATCTAGTTTTCTCTGACTTAGTCTTTTAAAAACTAGTAATAAATTGTTTATATACTTTAATTTGAAGAGCCAAATATTGTTTGATTTAAATATATGATTTTGTTGCTTAATTTTACTTTTTAAGAGTTTATAGAATATTGACTAGTATTAATAAGTCTTTTTTTCTTTGTGTGTAGTGTTTTGGATACTGTGTACAAAAGTTTATTCTGCCCTGTTTATTACTTTTTCAAGCATCTTGGTGAAGGATCATAGTAGCTTTTTACTAGTTTGTTTTCTTATTTTAATTTTAGTTTGTATCCTTTTGTACTTAGTGATATTGGGATCAAAGATTCTAAGCTGGTTGTATCTTTTCTGGCTTTGAAATCTGCCAGATCATTAAAAAATTTGCCCAAATGTCCTTTGACTTTTGTAAGGTGCAGCTTTAACTGTTTTGTCTGAACTACTTCTGTCAGCTAAAGTAGATGGCATGGGGTTTCTAGGCATACCTTTAGGCTAAAAGGCATGCCTCTATCATATAATTACTGGAAAAATTATTATAAATATGATTGATTAATATCAGAAATAGAATTCAATATAGCAAACAATCTTTATAATTGATTAATTTTTAAAAAATTTATTGTTTCCAATATAGCAATACTATTGAGAAATATAAAAAAATTTATATAAAAAAGTACAAATATATGTACTAAATATAATAAATGTTTAAATCAATATACTGGTATAATAGTAATTTATCAAATCAAAAAAAAAAAAAAAACTTTTTCCAACGATCACCTGTACCAAAAATCCAAACACATTTTTTGTAAAAAACACTAGTGCTTAGTAAAAAACAGAGGGCTAACTAGAAGCTATAAGTCAGCAGTTGTTATTTAGAAGTAGTTCTTATATGCTACTTGCTAACTTCTTCAGAGTCTATTACTCACCGCATACACGGTACTTGTCGTTTAAAAGTAGTTCTCATACACTACTTGCCAAGCCCAGAGTTTATTACTCACCGAAAAGAATAGTATAGGTACTTTACTCCTTTCTTAAAAGAAGGTTTAGAAGATGTTAAGTCTTTATATAGATGTAACCACTTTCATTGGGTACAGTGGTCTCTCTCTAGGTGTTTTTCGTTTGGCTAGTCTTCTCCAAAATTTTCGACAAAAAGTGGGCGATTTGGCTTACTCTCTCCAAAAGATCAGCATTGTTTACATTTCAAATCCAAAACACAAATAAATTACAACCATGTGTTCAACGAATATGGTGCTACTAAATTGAACAGGTCCCAGTTTCTAATAGCAGTAGCAAATGGCTTGAGATATAGGTCTATGGATGGTGGTAGCATCTGGCTTGAGATATGGATTAAGTTGGAACCAAATTTTCTGAAGTCTGTCATATGGTCAGAAAAGAACAACAATGCTAAGGTAAAGCTTTACAGTAGAGATATACAAATGTTGTATTTGTTATATAATTTTTATACTTGCCTAGCATGGGTTATAATAGTGCATTTTTTTTTTTTTTTTTTTCCTGTTTCGTTTTTGTGCTATTTCTTGATAGAGGTAGCTGCTATTTCTTACGAGATAGCTTTTCTTGTTCAGCCTATCTGGGCTTATCTCTTTGTTTTTTCTTTTTTTATATTTTCTTTTTTCTCTTTTTTTATTTCTTATTATCTTCTCTTTCTTGTTTTGGTTTTTTTTATATGTAAACTCCTTTTCTTCTTGATGTATATTCTAGTATTGAGAATACAGAATATTATTTTCTTTTGCTCTCGGTGAAGAAAGTAAGAATGAAGGGATAAGCTCTTGGCGGGCTGACAAGGTCTTCTAACTTACATGTAGGTTGGTGCAACACATCACTTTTGAACACATTAGATGCAGCCAGGAGATGTCGGGCTTGCAATTTTTTTACTGTCATTATTCATTCTGTTCAAGTTTGTTTAATAAAGTATTGTATTTGAGCTCTGGCAAGACTGTCAAAGAGCTAAAAAAAAAAATTTATCGAAAAAATTTTTTATAGCCAAAGTTTTATATCTCTAGTATTAAATTTTCAGTAATTTATATATTAAAGAGCATGCCCCAGAGTACAATAAGAAGAGCATGCCTTTACTTGAAGGCATGTTCAAAAATTTTACTATGCCTTTTACTCTACTAAACTATTTCTAAATTTTTTGCCTATAATTATTAATAATTTTTTCTAGCTTTTAACTTCTATTATTGATATGTCTTTTCTTTTTATACTTCATAATTTTTTAGGTGATACCAATATTTTTCCTCTTTCTTCTCTAACACTTTTTTAAGAGTGTCTATATTGAAGATCAGTTTTGCCTCTTTTTTAGTTTTTTGTACAAAGTTTATAATGTTTTTTGCTCTTTTTGTTTAACTATTGAGATTTCTGGTTTACTACTATACTTTAGAGAATTTTGTTTAAAACTTAAACTTGCTTCTATTAACTCTTTATAGTTTTCAACCTCTATGTACTTGTTTTTTTTTTCTTTAATTTTTTCAACTTTGTTATTTGCATTTTCTTTGTCTTTCTACATAATCTACTTTTTTGTTCTTTTATCTTTTTTAACTTTTTTTACAACTAAATTGAGGTTGTTTCTGTTGTGAGAAGCAATTCTAAATTTTGGCTTGACTTTTCTTGATAGCAGATCTATGATTATTTCTTTTTCTAAGTTATTAAACCATTTTGCTTTTTTTTCTTTTTTGTCTATATTGTATATCCACTTAATTTGTTGCTATGTATACATTGACTTGCCATCTTTTGCTATAAGCTATGATAGATAAAAAACTCTCAGTTTTCTTGCATTTAATTCTTCATATAAAAGATCACTTCTCTTTAGAATCTTAGCTACTTCAAGATCATTTACTCCTAATAGAGATTCAGAGTTTTAGCTTTTTATAAAATTATTTTCTTCTATCAAGAAGCCTAGTACTTTTGCTTGTTATAAGATCTGCAAACCCAAGTTCTTTAGTTTAGTCTCATATTTCTCTAGTAGTGCTTAGTTTGTTAAAATATATTTGGCTATGTCTATTTTTAATTGTCTTTGCTTTAGTCTTATTAGTATAGATTTTTTCACAGGCCCTTCTGTATTTATTCTTACTAATAATTCTGAAAAGTGATATTCTATATATCTATTCTACAAACTTTTGAGATTCACTATTTCTAGGTGGTTTGAAATCGTATTTGCTACTGTCAAGAGTATTAACAGCTTCCATTTAGTTAAACACACTATAGGCTGATATATTCTATTACATTGGGCTCTGGTTAAACAAAAAATCATAAGTCTATACTCTAAAATCAGTACAAAAATAATGTTATTTATATATATAATCTGGCTAAGAGCCATTTTTTTGAATTTAAAAAAACTTGTTATCTTGGCTACTTCTTTTTTTGCTTTGTAGATATCTGATTTTTTTTAATTTTTTGTTGATATCCAGACTTCTAAAAAGCAAATAGATTTCTTAGAGTTTTTTGCCAAGATTTTCACTTTTAAGTTGCTTGCCTAAATATAAAGATCCTTGATAACTTTTGTTTATTTGGTTTTATAATTACAAGTTTTATTTTATTTGAATTTATTTCAATATCATTTAAATCATAAAACTTATTTGATATATCAATTGTTTTTTGCATATTTTCTTGGCTACTAGTCACCTATATTGTATTATCTGCATATGCTAATACTTCTACCTGCAGCTTTTCTGTAACAAATCGATCATCTATTTTTAGATTGTTGCTTTGCATTTTATATTCTAATTTTGCTTCTTGTACTTTGTACAAAAGAGAGTTATAGAAAATTCTCCATATTAAAAGAAATAGTACCTCTTCTTGGTTAATTCCATCTTCTGCTTTAGCAGCTTCAGTATTACTAAACTCTATTATAAAACTAAGCTTTTTTTATTGTAAAGATTTGTAATAAAATTTGCTAGCTTTGATAGAAATTTGAGTCTTTTTAATGCTTTTTTAAGTGCTATTATACTAACTAAATCAAAAGCTTTTTTTATGTCTTAAAAAGTGATCCAAAGCTTTTTTTTTTTCTACTGCCTCTTTTATTATATTGTTCACAATATGAATAGATGCAGATGTACTTTTCCCAAAGAGCCCTGCAAAGTTTGTATCTTTTAATACCTTATTGCTACTTAATACTTTGTTGAGTCTTACTTGTATTACTTTTGTTATCACTTTTCTACATGTTTTTAGTAAGACTATTGGCTTTATATAGCTTAAATTGTATTCCCAAAAGCTTCTTTTTGGGATTAAATATACTTGACCCAATTTCTATTTTTCTGGAATATTTTCATCTTCCAAACCAAAATTTGTGAAATTTATTATTCTCTTGATTATCTTTATAGAGAGCTTTTTGAGTAGTATGTAACCGATATTTGATATATTTGGGGCTATGCTGTTTTGTATTTTGTTTAGAGCTTGCATTTATTCTTTTTTGCTAATTGGGCTTATTACTTTTTCATATATAGATAGATTTTATATTCTTCTTCGGCATATACTTATCTTTTTAAACTTCTGGTTTCTTTTTTGAAATTGTTTTTTTGGAAGTGAACAGATCCAGGATGTAGGTGAGATTTTCCAGATCACATGTGATCCGACTTTCCAACCCTATCTCAGATTTATATTTTTATTCATTTCAAATTTTAATTGTCATTACTGTATTATCTATTTATATTTATTTGTTTGTAATCTTGTTTTAGTAATGATCATATATATATATTATCCTTTTTTTTTTATTTGTATATCATAATTTTTTTTTCAAATTTTATCTATTTATATTTTTGATCTTTTTTTACTTTTGTAGCTTTTGATCTTTTGCTCTTGGGTATGCTATTACTTCTTTATTTCTGGTCCTATATTTAATTACTACTTCTTTTCTTTTGGTCTTGTAGTTTAGTTCTTTTATTTTTTGGTTTTACGGCATATAGTTAAATTGTATTTAATTACCACTTTTTTTCTTTAGTTTAGCTCTTTTATCTTTTGGTCTTGAGTATATAGTTAATCTACCACTTCTTTTCTTCTGGTCTTGTAGTTGAGTTCTTTCGTTTTTTGGTCTCATAGCATGTAGTTAAATTGTATTTAACTACCACTTCTTTTTTTTGGTCCTGTAGTTTAGCTCTTTCATTTTTCGGTTTTGGGTATGTAGTTAATTTACTACTTCTTTTCTTCCGGTATTGTAGTTGAGTTTTTTCAGTCTCGTAGTACATAGTTAAATTGGATTTAACTACTACTTCTTTTCTTTAGTCCTGTAGTTTAGTTTTTTTGGGTTTGGGTACATAGTTAAATATTTAACTACCACTTCTTTTCTTCGGTCCTGTAGTTAAGTTCTTTTATTTTTTGGTCTCGTGGTACGTAGTTAAATTGGATTTAACTACCACTTCTTTTCTTTGGTCTTGTAGTTTAGTTTTTTTGTTTTTTGTCTTGCGGTATATAATTAAATTAGATTTAACTATCACTTTTTTTCTTCGGTCCTGTAGTTTAGTTCTTTTGTTTTTTAGTTTCGCAGTATATAGTTAAATTAAATTTAACTACTACTTTTTTCTTCAGTTCTGTAGTTTAGTTCTTTTGGTCTTGGGTATGTAGTTAAATTGGATTTAACTACCACTTATTTTCTTTGGTTATGTAGTTTAGTTCTTTTGTTTTTTGGTCTCATATTATATAGTTAAATTGGTTTAATTACCACTTCTTTTCTTTAGTCCTGTAGTTTAATTTTTTTGATTTTGGGTATGTAGTTAAATTGGATTTAATTACCACTTCTTTTCTTCGGTCCTGTAGTTAAGTTCTTTCATTTTTTGGTCTTGTAATACATAGTTAAATTAGATTTAACTACCACTTTTTTTCTTTAGTTCTGTAGTTTAGTTTTTTTGGTCCTGGGTATATAGTTAAATTGGATTTAACTACCACTTCTTTTCTTTGGTTTTGTAGTTAAGTTTTTTTAATCTTGTAGTATGTAGTTAAATTGGTACTTCTTTTCTTTGGTCTTGTAGTTTGTTCTTTCAGTCTTGAGTATGTAGTTAAATTGGATTTAACTACTACTTCTTTTTTTTGGTCTTGTAGTTGAGTTCTTTCGGTTTCGTAATATGTAATTAAATTGGATTTAACTACCACTTCTTTTCTTCGGTCCTGTAGTTTAGTTTTTTCGGTCTTGGGTATGTAGTTAAATTAGATTTAACTACTACTTCTTTTCTTCGGTCCTGTAGTTGAGTTCTTTCAGTCTTGTAGTATGTGGTTATATTGGATTTAACTACTACTTCTTTTCTTTAGTCCTGTAGTTTAGTTCTTTCATTTTTTGGTCTCACAGTATATAGTTAAATTGGATTTAACTACCACTACTTTTCTTCAGTCTTGTAGTTTAGTTCTTTTAATCTTGAGTATGTAGTTAAATTGGATTTAATTACCACTTCTTTTCTTCGGTTCTGTAGTTAAGTTTTTTCGTTTTTTGGTCTCGTAGTACGTAGTTAAATTAGATTTAACTACTACTTTTTTTCTTTAGTTTTGTAGTTTAGTTTTTTCAGTCTTGGGTATGTAGTTAAATTGGAATTAACTACCACTTCTTTTTTTTGGTTTTGTAGTTGAGTTCTTTTGGTCTTGTAGTATATTGTTAAATTATATTTAACTACCACTTCTTTTTTTCGGTCCTGTAGTTTAGTTCTTTCATTTTTTGGTTTCACAATATATAGTTAAATTAGATTTAACTACCACTTCTTTTCTTCAGTTCTGTAGTTGAGTTCTTTCGATCTTGTAGTATGTAGTTAAATTGAATTTAACTACCACTTCTTTTCTTTGGTCCTGTAGTTTAGTTCTTTCATTTTTTGGTCTCATGATATGTAGTTAAATTGGATTTAACTACCACTTTTTTTCTTCGGTCCTGTAGTTTAGTTCTTTCAGTCTTGGGTATATAGTTAAATTGGATTTAATTACCACTTCTTTTCTTCGGTTCTGTAGTTAAGTTCTTTCATTTTTTGGTTTTGAGATACGTAGTTAAATTGGATTTAACTACTATTTTTTTTTTCGGTCTTGTAGTTTAGTTTTTTCAGTCTTGAGTATATAGTTAAATTGGATTTAACTACTACTTCTTTTCTTCGGTCCTGTAGTTAAGTTCTTTTGGTCTCATAGTATGTAGTTAAATTGGATTTAACTACTATTTCTTTTCTTCAGTTTAGTAGTTTAGTTCTTTTATTTTTTGGTCTCATGATACATAGTTAAATTGGATTTAACTATTACTTTTTTTCTTCAGTCCTTTAGTTTAGTTCTTTTGGTCTTGGGTATATGATTAAATTGGATTTAATTACCACTTCTTTTCTTCAGTCCTGTAGTTGAGTTCTTTCAGTCTTGTGGTATGTAGTTAAATTGGATTTAACTACTACTTCTTTTCTTTGGTCCTGTAGTTGAGTTCTTTCAGTTTCGTGGTACATAGTTAAATTGGATTTAACTACCACTTCTTTTTTTCAGTCCTGTAGTTGAGTTCTTTTGTTTTTTGATCTCGTAATATGTAGTTAAATTGGATTTAACTACTACTTCTTTTCATTGGTGCTGTAGTTTAGTTTTTTCAGTATTTAACTACTACTTTTCTTCCAGTTCTATAGTTGTGTTTTTTGTTTTTTTTGGTTTTGGTATATATTGTAGCAAAATTGTTTTTAATTAAATAAAATAAAATAAAAATAAAATTATGAGGTGTAGCAACTTAGTGTAGTGATCTAGTTGTTACCTTCTCAAAGTGGTAGATCTAGAGTTCAAATCCCATGGATGACAATATTTGAAAATAGGCTTGTGTTTCAGTTGATAGCTATGCTTATCGGTTGGATTTAATCTGTAACCTCGGTCACACCATCTAGTAATGGGAGCAATGGCGCAATAAATCTAAGAAACCGGCATAACTGAAAACCTATTTGGAAAGTCCCGAGCTAGAAATAACAGTGATCTTTGATAGCATTACAAGAAAGCTGAATTCGAACTGAGGCCCGAGATCGGAAAACTGAATAACTAGGTCCTAATGGCGGAGGACACACTAGCCGAACTACTGGATCTGTCGCACCGGAGGAAAAGGACATATACTCTGAAAGTATATACCAAGGGGAGGGCATCCTTCAGACACCTAAAGCCTGGGCTGACCAACTCTTCTGAGTTGCCAGCTGGAAGTAAGGGAGAGACCAATAAAGAATTCAAGTAAGAAGACGGTTTAATTGTAGGTACCAGGGTCATTATGAACCTAATAAGGGCATAAGTAGATAATCACAGGGTTTAATAGTTAGCCCTGACCCCAAGTGCATAAGTAAAGCTATAATGTAGATTGTCAAAATCTAGATAGATATATGTGTAAGACATGTAATATCTAGCAAAATGTGAATATCCCACTATCCAATAATCCGGAGGCACCCGGATTCGAGATGAGCAAACTACAGATGTCATGTAGACCAATGGTGAGGTAAATAGAGGTTATGATGACTATATCAGGCTGAAAGATTTGGTATGTCTCACTCAAAGGGGTTTACGAAGATTCAGAAACTGTAACATCACAGAGAGAGGGACCTGGGACATCTGTGGTTGTTGATAACTAATTAAAAAGATTATGGCTTGAGATACAGACTAGATTACAGCAGCACCCAAAAAGACAGCTTGAGATATAAACTCGGTGATAGCAGCATAATAGGTATTAATTAGGTTAGAAATTACCAATAATATACTGAATTTTTGTTGTAAAAAAATGTGTTGTATAATGCATCTACTATAATGAGTAATAAAAAGGCAGTGTCGTTAAAAAAAAATAAAAATAAAATAAAATAAAAAATAAATATTTATAGTGTGTATAGCATATAGTGTAAATTGATATTAGTTAGTAGCTCTTACAAAAACTTCCCCTTGTAATTTTTATTTAATCAGGATGTTAAGGTTAGGGTTAGAATTAGATTATGTTGGGTGTTCAAATTGATTGTGTAATTATATGATTCTAATCTGGATTGGTGAGCCCATTTTTACGTGACTCAAAAAATCTCATCTATATTCTGGTGCTGTTGTGAAATCCCAACTTAGAAGAAACTCGGAAATTTTAAATCCCAGAAGTTTATACGATACTATTGAAGCTAAGAAGATTTTATTATGTACTCTTCAAATGCTAGCTTGGAAAGTTTTACTACATACTCTTTAGTAAGAAATATCTATAGTTTTTTTAACTGTGAAAAAAAAAGCAAAAACATTTTAAAATTATCAAAGAGCTCAAATTCAGCACTTGCCTAAATCTTCGAAACGAAGTGCCAAATTATATAACTAAAGTGAAGCAAAGAACTTATGACTAAATTTTTAGTTCTTAACATATATACATATGTGAACATTTATAATATTGCTATAGTAAATAGCCTATTTCTTTATTAATTATTTATTTACTTACATTCAATATACATACATAATATCTTAAACCTAATTCTAAATTCTCATTCCAAACTACCTAATATTCTAAATATCTGAAATTCATTTCCAATCCCATTTATTCTATCTAACTCAAAACCCAACACTATTTTCAACATAAATCCAAATTTATTTTATTTATCCTTTCTATTCCTTTTATTCTAAACCCAATTTGCTTCATCTATTTTTATTATTAAACCCGAAGAAGCTAAGAGTTATATATTCTGACAATAATTAAGAGATGTTCTAAATATTTTTAGTACTATAAGTTTAATTATCTGATTTTCTAATTTTATCTTAAAACTCTAAACCTGCTTCTAATTATCTAAATCTCTTTTTATCTTTAATTATAAATCTAATCTTATCCTAATCATAAACCTATTTTCCATTACCTGATTTTATTCTAAATTCATAACATCTATTCTAACTATTTAAAATCCTTTCTGCTCCAATACTAAACTCTGCTAATACCCTACTACTATTTATGCTATTTCATTTTGTCACGTATCTATAATAATACCTGTTCAACATTTTTGAATTATCTATAAACCTACTTACTGAATATTTGTTATACACCTAGAAATGGTAATCAAAGTATAGAAGTTCTGTCTAAAGAAATCTAAATGATTCCTTAAATGTTTTTGGTTTCCCGAAATGATACTCTATTGGATTGTTCCTCCCAAGAAACAAAGACTATGTATTATTACTTAGTTTATATTCTATAGAATAATCAGAAGCCTTAAATCAATTATCCAAAAAAAAAAAATCAGCTACAAAGAATAAAATTCAAAAGAAAAGAATAAACCTCCAAAGAAAGTCTGATACTTATCGTTAAGATATTAGCCATTCTTGGCCTTATCCTAATAGCACTGAAGTTCTAATTTTAGCACATATTTATAATACTTTTATTTGTCACCAAAGTTCCAAGAGACTCTAACTTCTAATACTATCTTATCTAAGTTCTAATCAAGACCTAAATAATTTTAAATTCTTGCCTTGAACCTCAGTAAAGAAAAAGAGCTAAGTTTAAAAAAAAAAAAGAGGGACAAGTGAAAATATACAAAAAAAAAAATTACATGAAAATGAAAAAGTAAAAAGAATACATTGCTCTCACAAAGTCCCCATGTCCTATTGTATATAACTCTTTTGTTAAGTTTCTAATCAGCACTAATAATGACTTTCTTGTGTTTCGAACCAACTCAAAAAAAAAACTACTTTAGCTAATTCACTTGATAAAAGCCCATAGAATTAAATAAAGTAAAATATTCAAAGAAAAAAAAAAAGAGCAACAAAATAAAAAGAATACATTGCTTCTTCAAAGTTCTCATATCCTATGCTCTATTTTTTTTAATAGTAAATATTAGTGAAATTAGATTCAAAAAAAAAAAAAATGAAAAGATTAGATCAAAAAAAATTTATTATTAATTAATAAATCAAGGAAATTATTTTTTATACCCCCTAATTTATTAACCATACCTCCTGCAAATTTACATTTTTTTAAACTTTAAGCGAAGATATCACGATAACCACCAAGCCAATTTTGATTAATCTTTTTTTCTTTACATTCTACAGATTCATAGAATTCAAATAAAAAAAATTTATCGAATTTGGCCTATTAGTTGCTGAGATATCATTGCTCAAAGTTTGAAAAAAATCAAAACATCTATCAAAACAAACAATACAAATTTTTTTTAAACTTTGAGCGAAGATATCTCAGCAACCACTGGGCCAAATTCGATAATTTTTTTTTTTTGAATTCTATGAATTTGTAGAATGCAAAGAAAAAAAAATTCATCAAAATTGGCTTGGTGGTTGTTGTGATATCTTCGCTCAAAGTTTAAAAAAAAACTCAAAACGTATATCAAAACAAAAGCTGCGCCAAAATTTTCTCAAACTTTGAGCAAAGATATTTTGACAACCACCAAGCCAATTTTAATGAATTTTTTTTTATTTGAATTCTACGAATCTGAAGAATGCAAATAAAAAAAAATTCATTGAATTTGGCTTGGTGGTTGTTGAGATATCTTCGTGCAATGTTTGAGAAAAAGTTTGACACAGCTTTTGTTTTGATATATGTTTTGAAGTTTTTTTAAAAACTTTGAATGAAGATATCTCGACAACCACCAAGTCAATTTCTATGAATTTTTTTTCTTTGTATTCTACAGCTTTGTAGAATTTAAATAAAAAAAATCATTGAAATTGGCTTGGTGGTTGTCGAGATATCCTCGCTCAAACTTTGAAAAAATTTTGGCACAGCTTTTGTTTTGATATATGGTTTGGTTTTTTTTAAAACTTTGAGCAAATATATCACGACAACCACCAAGTCAATTTCGATGAATTTTTTTTCTTTACATTATACAGATTCGTAGAATTCAAATAAAAAAAAATTTATCAAATTTGGCCCAGTGGTTGCTGAGATATTTTCGCTTGAAGTTTAAAAAAAAATTGTATTATTTGTTTTAATAGACATTTTGATTTTTTTCAAACTTTGAGCAATGATATCTCAGCAACTACTGGGCCAAATTCGATGAACTTTTTTTATTTGAATTATACGAATCTGTAGAATGCAAAGAAAAAACGTTTTGTTAAAATTGGCTTGGCGGCTGTCATGATATCTTTGCTCAAAGTTTTAAAAAAATGTAAATCTGCAGGGGGTACAGTTAATAAATTAGGGGGTATAAAAAATAATTCCCTTGTTATATTACCTATAAATTCGAACTAATATACATTAAATAAGCTAGGTAATAATAATAAATAAATTAAAGTTAGGCCATGCTTTAGAAACTTAATAGTGGGTCTCAGATTTAATGATTCGATATCTAATTTTAGATAAAATATGGAATGTATTTATTTCAAAAAAAACTATGTACAAATTCTATTTTTTTAAGTATGTAATTATTTACATAATTGCTTACTATGAATATTTATTAAAAAAAAGCTAAATTTATTACTGGCTATGCCTATAATCTGGAATTTTAAAAATAATAATAGGTTCTTCTAAACTCCCACTTATTTTTGAAAAAGTTAAATTCGAAACCCTCTAATATTATAGAATAACTTACTAAACACGCATAAGTTAATAAGTAACTGATAGATATATTATATATATGAACTATTTATTTATTATAGTGAAATTTATCAATTGAGTATTTAACAAATGTATATGTAGAATTAATATGTACTATACATATATCAGATCTTATTATTTTTTTTTTTTTGGTATTAAGGTGAGGCCTTGCTCGTATTTTTATTGATTAATTTATATAAGTAATTATATATTAACTATATAAAGACTTAATTTGTATAATAACAAATAAATATAAATTATATTTAAGAATAAAAGCTCAGACTAGAAGTTTAAACTAAAAGCTCAAATTAATTATCTGTGACCTAAACCTACTAGAGTGGTCAAAACTCATCTAGGTTTGAATTGTTAGAATATAGTTAAGAGGTGTGCTATATTTGATCTACATAGTGGACCAAATATTAATTTTAAAAGTAGCTTGTCTTATAGGAGAGCAGGTATTAAGTTTAGAGTGTAATTGGTTAGCAAATAACCTATTTTGTAGCTGCTGAATATTTTGAGATGATTGCCTCATTTCTAGTAACTAAATTTGGTTATGAAGTTCAATAGCTCAAAAACACAAGAACTGTTGAATGCTAAAAGCATCAAGTTCTTCAAGAGTGTATTGACAGATGAATTGTAGAATATTTTCTAAAAGGGAAAGAGTACATAAATCTGATAGTTGACCGGGATAATAGTTAAGATGTTTATAATAGTGATGTAGAATCACTGTTGTTAAATTAACTAAAAGTGAGACATGAATGTAACTTTTATATTTACACTTTTTTGTTTCTTTCTGTATTAACCATAGCTTTTTTGAAGTATCCTTTTTAGCAGTGCTTTTATATATCCCATAGCAATAGCAATATCATCTTTCTAACTATTGGTTTTTTTTTCTTAAACCACTACCTTGTCCCCAATGATTATATTTCTTATAACTAAGTCTAGCTTTTTTCAGATTTTCAGATTTTTGATCTATTCTATATACTCTTTAACTAGAAGTTAGTATGTCTTAGATCTTTTTGTTTCTAATAATCCTTGTTATGTTATATCATCATCTGTTGCTTTCTATACAGTATTTGACCAACACTATCTATAGCATCTAAAATGTGGTTAAGCATATTGTCAAATTTGTTATTGCTACAATCACTAATGATCATATCTTCCTTTTCTTCAATATCAAAAATCGTATTAATTTCTGGTGATAACAATATTATTAGAGTGTAGTTATATTATATTTGATATAAATTTGTTAATATCTATAGGTAATTACTAAAGTATATTAATATTAATTTTAGATATATAAGGTTTGGTCAAGCTTTTTATAAAAATACACTAGTGAGTTAGATGATTACAATTAAAATGAAATATTATAGAGATTATCACAATTGAAATAAAAGCAATTATTATTTTTTGCTATTATTTTATTTTATTTATTTAAAAGATAAATATTAACTTTTTGTTAAAAAAATTAGACAAGTTCGAATGTTATTTTGAATCTTGAACAAAAGGCTTGCTCTTTAAATATATTATTTTGTTGTAGTCTATTATACTTGATTCCTAATATGAAGTTGATATAGTTTACTTTAAATATAAGCTAAATATTACTTATTGATTGCTTTCTTCTATTATATCAACTAAACCTTTATTGCCATATTCACATTATTTGTATAATTTACTATATTTGCAGAATTTACTATGTCAATATATGATCCTGTAGAAGGCATTCTAGCAAGTAAGATTTTATATAATTTTTTGACAAATGTTATTCTAATTATATAAGCTAAAGAGTTATAGTTTAATTCTTTTTTTTTTTTTTATATTCTGAATTCCGAATTCAAACATTACAACAAGAGAAACAATGTGGTTTTATACATGCATATTAATGTATATTAATTTTTTTTTTTTTTATAGATTAAGGAGACCTCTTTGGCCTAAAAGCTTTTATTAGAGCGTTAATGACGTTTTATAATACAATTACAATGATGATACATCAAGCCACACGTGCACCTTTTGGGTGCTTAATTAAGTAGTCCACCCGAAGGTTCTACACTATCTGCCGTATCTGCACCCCAACTAGGGGGGTATCTATTTAAACCATCTGGTTCTAACTGCTGCCTTCAAGACTCTAACCCTAGGTTTACTCACCATTTATAGATAGATTTTGCATCACCCTTGCAAAGGATACACTGACTGCTTTAGGACTTACTAACTATTTCTGGCTAATCTATCTTTGAGGTAAACCTAACAGAGTGGTACATGTCCCATATATGCATTTATCTGCATGTTCTATAACGGCTTCTTAATTAGTACATATTGATCTGCCATTCCGTATTCGTATCTCACGCTACCTTTTGGGGTGCTGCTATTCTATAGACGTTTCTCAAGCACCAATTTTCCTAACTAGGTGCCCATTATGTACTTATTGCTCTTATCCGGTTCATAACAACCCCAATACCAGGGACCCGTAAAATTTTAAATTTAAAATTTTTACAAAAAATCTAAAATTTCAAGTATCAACTCAAATTTTCTAAAATTTTTAAATTCTGATGAATTTATATCTAAAATTATCAATTTTAACTAAAATTTTCTAAAAATTTTCTTATTATATTATAGTTTGTGATACATAGGAATGAGATGCTGCATAGATAAAACATTTTGGAATTTCAAAACATTTCTAAATTTCACAATTCTGGCCTGCATTAGCAGTAAAATATAATGTAGGCCGCAGTAGATTTAAAAAATATTTGATTTGCTTATTCTTAGTTCTGTGTATTTTATTTTTAATAAAAATTTTATACAAATTTAACAGTATATGATTAGTTTGTATTGGATATTGATGCGTGATCTAGAGACATAAATTTATGTGACTTAGTTTCTAATTTTATATTTAATAACAATCGGCAAAATTTAAATATTGAATTATTAAATATTTTAACAAAATAAAGAATAAACTATAAAACTTTTCTAAATTTATCTAAAATTTATTAAATTTAAATTAAAATTTATTTAAAATTTGTTAAATTTAAGCTAAAATTTGCCTAAATTTTTTATTGTTGTTAGAAAAAATTTTGAGTTTTTAAAACTAAAATTTTACAGGTCCCTGCCCGATACCTACTGTTACAGAGTAGTAGCCTTCTTAATTTACTCTATAACGACGACACAGCACAGGGAATCCTTTCGTAGGTATATGCGGTGTCCAAGAGGTAAGTATAGCTTCTTTT
>CAJVPY010000424.1:0-27271 GCA_910591965.1 Dentiscutata erythropus | reverse complement strand
ATTTACGAATTCCGATTGGTCATTTTCTATGCGCCACGTCACGTTACTGCAAAAGTGTCTAGACCCCTGGCGGGGCTCTGTACTCAAATTCCTTTTTTAAACAATATATATAATTACGTACGTACGTACGCACAGAGTCAATCGTAATATCATTGACGTAAAACGGCAGAAACTATGTTTCGTGATTAGTTTCATGGTATCAGATTATCAATATCTCTAGTAATTTGTAATTGAATCTTATATACAACTTGAAATCGATTTTTTTGTTTAAAATAAATAAATAACCAAATTGGAATTATGCAAAAATCACGTTTTACCTGCAAATGTATGTATTGTACTTTTAAAACATTATAATTCTCACGTCTTCGCTTTCTCAAGCACATAAAATACTGTACATACATACATGACAGGTTTACTTGCATACCTGATACGTACATTTGTACGTACGTACGTACGTATATATTTATGTACACATGAATTATTATATTAGTTTCATGATTTATATTTCCAAACATAAAAAAGATGCACATTTTAATTTGATCTTATTGTAATTTAAGAATTGGTAACCGGTAGTAACTGGTTTAGTATATTCATTCAAGTATTGAAACTTTTTTGATTAAACTACATGAAGTAGTCTACGGAAATAGCTTATCGAAGTAGTCTACTGAAGTAGCCTACGTGTAGTCTACACTACCTGAAGTAGTCTACGTGAAGTAGTCTACGTGAAATAGTCTACGTGAGTTAGAAGGAGTGATTATTACTCTTGAAAATAAAATGCATATTGTGTTGATGCACATACAAACATACAAACATAGCATGGTCATAAAATTTTGGTTACCTTCTATAAATGATTCTAGCAGGCATTAATGGATGTATCCAAACCAATTTTTACGTCAAAAAAAGTTTTACATCTGCTATCATTTGGATTCATTATTCTTTTTTGGTACTTTAATTTTTTTCAATGCATATCTTTCCAGCTCCATACAATTAATGGTCTGTATTACGTATGTACATTAATCTTGTTCAGTGCTTATTGTTATCTGTTATTGGTATGCCTAATTATTACGATGAGCATCGTACGATCGTTGATGTTTTTTAAGATCATATTTCTATTTTAGTAGTAATAGTTTACGATTAAGCCAATGATTTTTTTTTGCATATGTTAAAATAATAAGTCTTTATATAGTCAATACATGAATGAAATTTTTAACTATAGTTTCATATTAGTTATTAATGTGTAATATTTTAATTACATCTTGCATACCGTTACTTTATGTTATAATATAAATATAATCACGTTTTATACATATATTACGACATCCATACTTTATCTATTTAGGGGTTAATAGCCTTGTACAAATTTATTCATTAATCGATTAACATCTCTAGTTATATTATTCCCTTAGTTTATATACAAATTCGGATCTCAAATTTTTTTAAATCTATTTTTAAGGGTAAATCTATTTGTCACTGTCACTGGTGGTCAAAGTTCCAAGCAATCAGATTATACGATTCAAAGTTCAAATTAAAATAACTTAAAATTGCGTCTATAAGCTAAATTTTATGGTTTAATAAAAAAAATATATTCCTTATATAAGTTTGCTATATATTTTAATCTGATTTTAAAATATAATTCTAAATAAATCTGTTTATTGTTACTTTAGCAGCAAATAGATAATTTAAAATATTTTTAAAAATAATTTAATAAAAAAATAATAATACATAAACTAAAAAATACACCAACAAGGCAACAACAATATTTTATTATTATTAATTATATATATTAAAAACAAACTATAATTTTTAGCTACACTATTGTTTAACACTATAAATACTGTATTTTAAAAATGTATTAAGAATTAAATTATTTATACTAAAAATTTAAAAAGATTTTGTAAATATATTAAAATACTAATATATTTTTAAAATAAGTTATATAAAGTTGTAAATATTAATAAATTTAAAAATCTGAGGTTGATCCCTACTGATGGAATTTTGGACAATTTACTTGTGTTATGGTAACAGATCTTCTTAATTGGGCTGGTTCTATATCTGTAAACTATGCCTTGTATATGCTAGAAGACATAGAAGTATTCATATTGTTGTACAAAGAAATACAAACCAGTATAGGTAGTACAAATTCACAATAAGACTTTCAGGATCAATATATGGGACCCCCCACAGCAAAAAGAGGGGATGGGCAAAAATTTTTGAAAATTTGTTTTTATAATAATTTTATTCTAATCAATCTGATTCTTCGAGATATTGAATTTTTTTAAAAAAAATTTTTTTGGCTAATCCCCTTGTTTTGCTGTGGGGGTCCCATATATTAAAGATCTATATAATAGCCTGAAAGATTCAAAACTAGCTTGGCAAATCCCAATTAAGAAAGTAGCAAATTAGATCTAACCAAGTACTACCCGATACTACAAAACAGATCTGACTGAACCTAAAAAATTGGAGAATTTGTGTGACAAAGATCCTTTGGGCAAAAGGAATCTATCAACCAGGCTGTTAAAGTTATTAGAGCCACACTAGTTATATATTCTTAGGTTACTTCAGTAACTAAGTGACTAGTAGAAGATCCTAGAATAAAACTCTGAAAAAAAAAGTCATATACTATAGAAATATGAATCAAGAATCAAGAAATATTCAGGCTTAAGCCTGAGAAACTCAGTTCTGGGCAGACCAATTCTTCTAGGCTATTTGGTATTAGAAAATTGAAGATACCAAAAGAGTAAAGATATGAAAAATAACAAAATATAGTACTAAGATCTGTAAACCTCATAAAAGAGTAATAGTAGGGGTTTAGTAGTTAATTATAACCAAAGTATATAGGTTAAGCTGTGATATAAGTTACCAAAGTCTAGATATATATACTAAGTAGGCAGGAACACTTTAGCAGATTTACTTTGAGAATAAATAAGAACTATTAGTTCTGTTCTAAGGCAAATTCAAAATCTAACAAGCCATGAAAATAGCCAGGGATTAGGAGTCTCATATAGTAAAATTAAAGGTATGATTAGAGAGTTTAAATAGGTTTTTTATAGTTGGATACAGATATGGCAGATAGTATAGAATTTCTAGTATAGTACTAATACTTTGGGCAACTACTTAAATTAGATATCAAAAGTGTATATGTGGCTTGATATACTCTTATTGTAACTAAAATAATACTTTTAATAAAAAGATATGACTAAAGAAATCATCTTAATATCAAAAAATAAATAAATAAATAAAATTAAAAATAAAAAAATAGATCTTATTTAGTATAGGTGGGAATATATAAATATTATAAGATTATTTAATATAAAAAAATTCTAACTCTAACCTAAAGCTAACTATAAACTATACTATGACCCTTACCCCAACTCTAACTATTCTTAAATCTGTTTAAATTAGTTCAAATAATTATTTTTATATTAAATAATCTTATAATACTTATATATTTCTACCTATACTAAATATCAACCAAAAAAATTTTTTTTTTTTTTAACATTTAGTAATCTTGCTAACACTTTATTAAAATTGAATATTAAACTCATAGATAAAATATTAATTATGATTCGAGTTACCTCAAGCCTATCTAAGTTACAAGTATTAACTAACACAGGTCGAAAGATAAAAAATCAGGCACAAATCAGGTACCCGATTTTAAACTGATTACTGCCTAATTACCACCTGATTTATGCATATTTTTGTACCAAAAATTTGGTACAAAAATATGCATAAATCAGGTGGTAATCAGGCAGTAATCAGTTTAAAATCGAGTACCTGATTTGTACCTGATTTTTTTATCTTTCGACCTGTGTCTAATTGCAGGACAGTTACTAAGCAGATAAAAGTCTCATATAGCAGGTCGCATATAGGTACTTAAATTGGCAACCAGGTGAGCTAATACATGTAAAAATATAGATAGTTGTAAATGTACTCATGACATTTGTGATCAAAATACCTTAGCGTTAATCTAATAAACAGTATTGGCAAGACTGCTGAATTAATAAAAAAAATAATAATAATCGATATGTATAATTATTGCAACATTTGTGCATTTGAATGACTAATTAGTGAAAACCATATTTTTATAATTACCCTGAAATTATCATAATCATTCAATAAATAATTTTCAATCCTTTTATTTTAACGAGAGAATTAACTGTAATCATTTAATGATTCAAATAAATTACCAGGGTAAATACGAAGTTTAATCAATTTGCATTAGTTCAAAATATTGATTAACCAAAATCATTCAATCGTTCAATAAATTACCAAGGTGAGTATGAAGTTTAATTTGATTCACTTTAACGATTGTGCTGCTTCAAGAGAATATCTGATTAAACATAATCATTTAATTGTTCAAATAAATTATCAGGGTGAATACAAGTTTAATTTGATTCACTTTAACGAATATGTTTTATGATTAACTGTAATTATTCAATTGTTCAAAAAAGTTACCAGGGAGAGTATGAAGTTTAATTCTATTTGCTTTAATGATTGTATTTCAAGATATTGATTAACCATAATTATTCAATCATTCAAATGAATTACCAGGGTGAGTATAAGTTTAATTCAGTTCGCTTTAATGAATGTGTTTTAAGATATTGATTAACTGTAATTATTTAATCATTTAAATAAAGTACCAGGGTAAGTACAAAGATTAATTTGATTCGCTTTAACGATTGTGTTTCAAGAGAACATGCGATTAACTATAATTAGTCAATCATTCAAATAAATTATCAGGGTGAGAACAAAGTTTACTTCAATTTACTTTAACAATTGTATTTTAAGAGAATGTATGATTAATCATAATCATTTAATCGTTCAAAGTTTAATTTAATCCACTTTAATGATTGTGTTTCATAATATTAATTAACCATAATTATTCAATTGTTCAATAAATTACCAAGATAAGTATGAAGTTTAATTCAATTTACTTTAACGATTTTGCTTTAAGAGAATGTGTAATTAACTATAATCATTTAATCGTTCAAATAAATTACTGATATAAGTATAAGTTTGCTTTAACAAATATGTTTTAAACATCATTCAAAAATTACCAGGGTAAGTATGAAGTTTAATTTGATTTGCTTTAACAATTGTGTTTTAAGACATTGATTAATCATAATCATTCAATCATTCAAATAATTTACCAAGGTGAGTATAAGTTTAATTCAGTTCACTTTAACGAATGTGTTTCAAGATATTGATTAACTGTAATTATTTAATCATTTAAATAAAGTACCAGGCTGAGTACGAAATTTAATTTAATTCGCTTTAATTATTGTGTTTCAAGAAATAGATTAACTACAATCATTCAATCATTCAAATAAATTACCAAGGTGAGAATGAAGTTTAGTTCGATTTACTTTAATGGGTGTATTTCAAGACATTAATTAACCATAATTATTCAATCATTCAAATAAATTACCAGGGTAAGTACGAAGTTTAATTGATTTGCTTTAATTATTGTGTTTCAAAACATCGATTAATCAATCGTTCAAATAAGTTACCAGGGTGAGAATAAAATTTAATTTAAATTCTTTTGACAATTGTGTTTCAAGAAAATATGTGATTAACTGTAATCATTTAATTATTCAATCATTCAAATAAATTACTAGGGTGAATATGAAGCTTAATTAAATTCGCTTTAATGATTATGTTCCATGATATTGATTAATCGTAATTATTCCATTATTCAATAAATATCCAAGATGAATATGAAGTTTAATTTGATTCACTTTAATGATTGCATTTCAAAGAATGTGATTAACAGCAATCATTAAATTGTTTAAATAAATTACTAGGGTGAGTACAGAGACTAATTTGATTCACTTTAATGATTGTGTTTCAAGAGAATCATAATTATTCAATTGTTCAAATAAATTACCAGAGTGAGAATGAAGTTTAATTCGATTCACTTTAACAATTGTATTTCAGAAAAATATATGATTAACTGCAATCATTTAATCGTTCAAATAAATTACCAGGGTGAGTACAAAGTTTAATTCGATTCACTTTAACGATTGTGTTTCAAGATATTGATTAACTATAATCATTCAATTATTCAATAAATTACTAAAATGAGTATGAAGTTTAATTCAATTCGCCTTAACGACTGTGTTTCAAGAGAACATGGATTAACTATAATCATTTTAATCATTCAATAAATTACCAGGGTAAGATGAAGTTTAATTTGATTTGCTTTAACGATTGTGTTTCAAGACATTGATTAACCATATTCATTAAATCATTCAATAAATTACCAAGGTGTGCACAAAGTTTAATTTGATTCACCTTAATGACTATATTTTAAGAAAATATGGATTAACCATAATCATTTCAATCATTCAATAAATTACTAGGGTGAGTACAAAGTTTAATTCGATTCGCTTTAACAATTGTGTTTCAAGATATTGATTAACCATAATTATTCAATCACTCAATAAATTACCAAGATGAGTATGAAGTTTAATTCGATGTATCTTAATGACTGTGTTTCAAGAGAATATGTGATTAACTATAATCATTTCAATCATTTAATAAATTACCAGGATGAGTATGAAGTTTAATTCGATTCACCTTAACAATTGTGTTTCAAGAGAATGTGTGATTAACCGTAATCATTTAATCATTCAAATAAATTGCCAGGGCAAGTATGAACTTTAATTCAATTCGCTTTAACGATTGTGTTTCAAGACATTGATTAATCATAATAATTCAATCGTTCAATAAATTACCAGGGTGAGTATAAAGTTAAATTCAATTTGCTTTAACAATTGAGCTTCAAAAGAACATGTGATTAACTGTAATCATTTAAACGTTCAAATAAATTACTAAGGTGAGTGTTAAGTTAAATTTGATTCGCTCTAATGATTGTGCTAAAACATCAATTAGCCATAATCATTCAATCGTTCAATAAATTACTAAGGTGAATATGAATTTAATTCTATTCGACTTAACAATTATGTTTCAAGAGCATGTGATTAACCTTAATGATAATTCTAATGCAATAAACTCAACTGCAGCACATACTGTGCTCACTGAATAGCAAGTTCTATAATAGAAACTTTTACTTCGAATTATGATAAAAATTGACAATCTAATACTAACTCAAGTGTAACCACATTAATAAATAATTTCGATAAAACTTAATTACATATTGCGCATATTGCAGAAATAATAAATTCTGTATAGAATCTTTAACAGTAATTTGATTAAACAAATAAGATGGGTGGTGCGAAGCACCACCCTTGCACTAGTAATTTTTATAATTGATCGACTATACTCAATCAAGGGTATATAATCGAATTTTAATCGATCAAATAAAAAAAATTTTCAATCAATCCTTGATTAATAATATTTTTGTCGAGTCAATTGACTAAGCAGTACAAAGATCATACATTTTGATTAGACTTTGTGGCCATGGTAGCTATAAAAGGACCTTATGTTGTTATTAGGCTCTATGGCTACCACAGACACAATAGCAATGCAAAGACTATGGTTGCTACAGACAGTGCAAAACATCATGCTTGGCAATTAAGCTTCGCAACTAAACTTTGTGGCTGTGATAGCAATACAAGGACTTTATGTTGTGATTAGGCTCTATGGATGCCGCAGATACTGCAAAATCCATGTTTGGAAATTAAGCTTCGCAAATATGATAACAGTGAAAGGATCTTATGTGGTGATATCTGATTATGAATAACAAGTTACTGTATAGAGTTCTAATAATGATTATATAATATTACAATTTACATAGCTTTTTGAAAAAATAAAAAAATCATATGACAAGTAAAAAAAAAAAAGTATAAATACAAATCAAGTACAATAAAAAATTTTGGGAATCTGATTTAATTAGAATATATAGCACATGCAGAATAGCAAAGTATATATAATATAATATTAAAATTATTTTACAATGATCTTATCCTTTTTAGCCAAAAAAGAAATATGGAGAACCACATGCAAATGTTTGACCAATTAATAATAAACACATACTATAAACTATAGTCAAATAAGGTAATGATCCAAGATATAAAAACAAATAATTTTATAGTTGGTTAATAAATAATTAATACTTTTATGATCGTGAATTTTCTTTATTAATTTATTATGACTATATAATACAATAACAATATTTTATCAAAAACAACAAAAGGCTACTCAATTTATCTCCGAATATCACTCATTTTATTTCTGATTTCAAAATTTAAAATAGAAATAGAACATTTTAAACCCCTATTTGTTTTTTGAAATAAGTTAATATTGAATCACCCTAATATGTCTATTAGTCTATTGTTCTATTGGTCTATTGGTTCAATTGATTTATAATTCTAAATTATATAAGAAATATATCATAATCAGCACTAATAAATTCTTAATGCTAAAAACGTTACTACTAAAAATAGCACTTGCATTAAATTTAGAATTGTTTAACAATTTAAAAGTTAGTTATTGATATAATGTAATTAGTAATTAATTAAAATAAAAAGTATAATATAGTTTACAAATATGAAAAAAAATTTAAGAGAAATAGCTTAAATAGTATAATTAAAAGGCTGAGAAAATAAATAAAAAAACCAAACATATATAAAATTGATATATATTATAATTATACTTGTTTTTTAAGCAAAATATAAATTAAAGCATTTTTGGGTTAGATATATGTATATACAAAAGAAAGTACTTCTGCTTAATTTTGTAATATTTGCTACAAATAAAAAAAATACGAAAAAGCAAACTTTCAATAATTACTATTGCTATAGTTATATTTAATAATTAAAATAAAACAATTAATATTTGTGTGTCTTTATTAATTCTGGGTATTTATTAAATATTAGATATTTTGTTAAGTTTTTTATTTTATTAACAATAAACAATTATATAAGAATTTGCATATTCTGCTAATAATAAACATCACAAATAATGCTGAAATCAGATAATGCTGAAATTATATAATGATCTTTACTATTATATAGTAAAAATTAAAAAAATACTTTTAAACAAGATTTAGTGTTATGTAAAAATACTTTCATGTTCTAACAAAAGTTATTCTTCAGATTGAGATGATTCTAATAATAATAAAATCATTAAAAATAACCTAATGGATTATTTGCAATAGTT
The DNA here is from genome assembly GCA_910591965.1 of Dentiscutata erythropus. Classification (NCBI taxonomy): domain Eukaryota; kingdom Fungi; phylum Glomeromycota; class Glomeromycetes; order Diversisporales; family Gigasporaceae; genus Dentiscutata; species Dentiscutata erythropus. Next base: position 18,148 of record CAJVPY010000424.1, on the reverse strand, counting down.
CTTTAAAGTTTTAAAATATTTGTTTATAAAACAGTAATTTAAACTTTAAAAAACTATTGCAGATAATCTAGTAGGTTGTTTTGATAATTTTACTGTCATTAGAATAGTCTCAATCTAAAGAACTACTTTTGTTAATACACAAAAGTAGGTTTATATAACATTAAATCAAGTTATAATATAATTTTTATTTTTTACTATATAATAGCTTAGATCATCATGTAATTACATAAATTTCAGTATTATTCAATTTCACAATTATCTGCAATAATAAATATAATGTATATTGATATTATCAGGCCTACTAATAATTGATTGCAAAGGCAATTAATGCAATTTTTTAAGCTTAATTAATTAATTAATAGCACAGTCACAATTAGTCAATTAATTGCAATTTTGCATAATTAGATAAGATTGTATATTTATCACTACAATATAATTTTTGATTTTTGACCTTATTTTAAATGTTCAAAGCTTTTAAACTAATAAATTAATATAAATACAACAATATTTTAACATTTAACCAAAATATAATGAATACTGTTTTTCATTTTTTACTTATTTAAATTTTAAATCTTCTCAGTAAAGACCTAAAACTGAAAAGTTGGGTAAATAATTTTCCAAATTTGATGAATAGTAAAGAAATTTAAATTGTTAAATTTACCAAAATAGGAAGTTGATGTAACTAAAGTTGAAACTTTAACTATTGATTGTAAAGAAATTTTTTATTGGGTTTTTTATATTATAAACAAATATGAAAAACAGAAAAAGTATATACAAGTATTTAATTTTATAAATATTATCATCAATTATAGTGTTTGAGCATTATTACAATTATTATCTAATCAATTAATTTAAATATATGAGAACAGCTTAAGTTGATATTCTAAAAATTTGCAGAAACATATGAGTGCCACCAAGGGAAAACCTACAAGTCAGGCAATCTTTACTTTTAATATCATTTAAATTATCTTAATAAGATAATTTAAATAATATTAAATTGCCTATTTTAAAATACTTTTATTAAAAGTTAATATTCAAAAAGTGCGACTTGTAGGTTTTTTAATTTTTATATATAACCAATTATACAAAAATTACTGACTTTGTATGCTCTTAAGCACCTTACTCAATGAATCAAAGATAAATTTTTTAAAGTAGATTTCTCAAGTACATCATCAATGAATTGAAAACAAATTTTTAATAGTTAAAAATTGAATAATTTAGCCAAGTGAGCTGTTATTTCAATGAACAGGTTTAGAGATACAAACCATCATTTTTTTCTTTAAAATTTATCATTAATAAAGGTTGCTCAAGTATTACTTTTGCATTTTTTACATAATAAACAATGAATTCTCAACAAAATTTAATCTGATCTTAAAAAATAAATTATTTTTAATGCTTGAAACTTTAAAGCAAATAATCAATACTGTAAAGTATAGAAAATAAGCACAATACCCTCTACCCTACTTTTTTCAATTTCAAATTAGTAGAAATAGCAATAAAACCTTTAATAAAGTTATTTCTATTAATCTAAAATTTAAAAGTAGGGTAAAGGGTGCTGTGCTTATTTTCTATACTTTACAGTATTTTGATATAAACATAATAAATGCAATTCATCTTTTATCCTTTAATCAAATTATAATATATAATGCTTTTCCTTTTTTATTTACTAAATTTAATAATTTTTTAACAAAGATGATCTAAAAATTGAAGGATTTAGACTGATTTTTTCTAAATTTAACAAATACAGTAAAACCTCTATAAGTGCATACTTTAGAACCAAGCTTTAATAATGTGCATTTAGAGATTAATAAGAGAAAGTGCATTTATAGAGAGCATGTATAGTAAAACCTCTATAAGTACATGCCCTTGGGACCAAGCTTTAACAATATGCATTTAGAGATTAATAAGAGAAAGTGCATTTATAAAGAGCATGTATATATTTGGATTAGAACTTAGGCATGCATTTAGAGAGGGTGTGCATTTATAAAAAGTGCACTTATGGAGATTTTACTATATATATTTGGGTCAGAACTTGAGCATGCATTTAGTAAGGGTGTGCACTTATAGAGGGTGCACTTATAGAGATTTTAATATAATAAAGGTTGTAACTTTTTTTAAAAAATAATTTTATATTGCCAATTATACTTTTGGTATGAAATAATATAAGCAAATTACTATAGATAGTCTATAAAAGAATTTTTAAAAATTTACTTGTTTTCGCAAAGCAATTTTGGCTAATAATGACTCTATAAGTTGATTCTGTTACTATTGACACAAAATTTTATTTCTCAACATAATATATATATCTTTTATATATATACATAAAAATAGTTTTTAATTGGCAAAGTTATTAATAGGTGAAACTAGTGTAACTGAGGTTGAATCTTTTACAGATGGTTGAATAAAGAATTTTATTACTGTATTAGGTTTTTAGAAGGCATAGAGAAGATTATAAAAAATATAAAGGTGCATTTAAATCTATATATGTCATTATTGATTGTAAGTGTTACCATAATTATTATTTATTTAATTGATTGATTGAGATATTTGAGAATACCCTTAATCAAAAATTAGCTAAAAAAATCATTCAGCAAATTTAAATGTTTCAGGAATTATGAAATCAGCTATAAAGTATAATGGTAAAAATGATAAAAAATTCATTAGTTAGTTTTGGTATAAATTGTCTATATTTTTGCTATTCATGTATAACTCTAGAACCAAAATTTCAATCAAATTAGAACAATAACAGTTTATTTTATTTTTGATCATTTTCTAAATTGGTTAGAAGATTTTTTTCTTTTGTTTTCTTTTTAATACCATTATATATACAAAAAAATTTGAGCAGAGCACTGCTATTGCTAGCACTAACATATAGATATATAGAGATGTTTAGATAGAGTATCTTACAATTAGGTGAAATTTGTGAAATCAATTAAAGAAAATCAATTACCAAAATAAATACCAATTTAACCAAAAATTTCCCAGAAAAGTAATTCACCATAACACCAACACTAACAATCGCTAATATAGTAATAAATAAAAGTTCTATTCAAAAAAAAATTAAGGTTTCCCAATTAATTGAGGAGTATGAGAATTTTTAAAAAATAATAAACAATTGCTAATTTTAACTCAAGAAAAATCACTGGAGGTGCTATATTTCAAAAAACATACTAAGTAAATGAGATTACTCTAAGTAAAAATGTTCAGGCCTCTAAAAACCTCATAAAACCTGAAATTAAGATCTTATATTATATTATATAAAAAAAATAATTCTTAATACCTGCACCTAGTAATTTAGCATAACACCAAATGTTAACTATTGCTTTTTTTTTTTTTTTTTAAAGTTAGGCCTTGCTCGTATCTTTATTGAATAATTTATATAAGTAGTTACATAATAAAATTATATAAAAAACTTAATTTGTATAAAAACAAATAAATATAAATTATATACAAAAATAATTGCTCAGACTAATTTATCTGTAACCTAAACCTACTAGAGTGGCCAAGACTCACCTAAATTTGAAAAACTTTATACAAATCTAGGTGAGTCCTGGATAAGTATAAAGTTTTATAGGAGTACTATAGAATACGTAAGATGTAGATTTTTTGTAATATAGTATTTTAAAAAAATTTAAATGAAGATAAAAGAGAAAAGAAAAAAAAAATAGTAATATTAATAGTTTGTATAAATTAAATAAGAGTAATTTAGATTTAAAAGAAAAAGTTTAGAAAAGTAAAAAAGAGTAGAATTAAGAAAAGAAAGTTAAAAGTTAAATATTCAGTTATAGTTGGTAATGCTTTCTCAGTGCACTGGGCCTAGAATATTACTAGTGGTAATTGAACGCATAGCCTTGCAGTGCTATATGCCATAACCACTGTACCACAATAAGTAAGTTATAAAAATCAATTTTGTACACTTTAAGAGTAATAGGAATTGCTGATCGGTTGCTTAATTTGGCTTTGTATTGATTTTCAGAGAATTTTGAGTTATACGATATAAATTGATTTTAGATTTAAGGTTTGTAAAGAGTTTTGTTAAAGTTTTTAACAAAATGAATAAGCGAAGTTATTTTTGTAGCCATTTAAAGAGGAGTTTTAAGTGAAGTTTACTATCAAAGGAAGTAAAGAGTTCACTTAGAGATGAAGTTATAGAGTTAATGCAAGAAGAGGAAGCACTTTTGTTTCAAAGTGAAGTTGAGGAAAGTACAAGTAAGATTTTGGTTGAAAGATCTAAGGAGATTTATCTATATGAGATTTTTGGGATTGGTTTCTCAAGAGTAAAAAGATATGTAATTATATTGTATATATTAGTTTGTAATAAGAATATATCTAAGTAAGAATACTATAGTTTACAAAATGAGGAAGATAGTATAAAGAAAAGATTAGAAGAAATTAATAATTGTATATGTGAGCAAGAATTAGAGCAAAATTCTGATAGTTATATTTTGAGTTTTTTGCATGATCAGAAAGAAATGTTCTCGCAGAGGTTAAAGAGAATAAGAATATTACAACAGGCAGAAAGCTTTGGTGAAATTAATAATAGTGAAGATATAGTAGAAAATAGCCAGAATAAAAAAAAAATTTGTTTGTTTATTTAGTTATATAATAAGTTCTAGTTAAATTGTTTAAAATAAAATAAAATAAAGTTGAAGTTGTTATTGAAAATAAAAATAAGTTTTAGTAAATAAATTGAAATTATAATTTGAATTTAAAAGAAGTTTAGGAAAGCAAAGAAGAGAAACATCAAGAAAAAGAAATATAATAAGAAAGAAATAATAAATTAGAGATTTTAGATACTTGAAAATTAGAAATCATTTTGGAAGAAGGTGAGAATAAATCAGAAGCCTTAGGTATTTGGAAGTTTAACAAAAAAAGATCAGTATTAATTGTTGGAATTTGAAGTTTTTTAGAAATGTATTTTATAGCTTGTAGGAGATAAGATTGATAGCAATTAGAAAAAATTGAAGAAATTGAATGAGTAGAGAATTGTATAATATTAAAATAAGCTAAAATGTTAGTAAAATGATAAGGATTTGTAAAAATAGAAGAAGTATATTGTAGTGTATTTTTAAAATTAAAATTAGTTATATTATTATATGCAGAAGCTTGCTTAAGAAATTGTTGAAAAAAAGTATAAAAAAAAAAATTTCATGTTTTAAATTGAAGTATTGTTAAGTTGAATAAATTGTTGTTTTGCTTGATAAGCTAGTTCTTTAAAAAATTTGAAAGGAAATGGTTTAAATAATGTAGCAAATAATGATTTATTTGGTTCAAAGCTAGAAAAATCTAGATCAGAGTTGATATATTTAAAGTAGTTGGAAATTGTATAAAGGATTGTTTAAGAAAAAAGATGTTAAATTATAAAAAGTATGTGTTGTATTGTTGAAAAGAATATTGCAAGTAGAATTTGTACAAGTATGTAAATGGTATAAAGCAGCTTTAATTGATATATTAGTACATTCTTGTAGTGAATTAATTGATATAGATTGGTAAGAATCTGGGAGTAATCATTTAAGATTATTAGAAAGAAAGATAATAGTTTGAAATTTGATATGATTATAAACTTTTCGCTGATTGATATATAAAAATTGTTTTTTATAAATGTTATAAAATTTAGTAAACCAGTTATCAAGAGGTATACAATATGTTTTAAAAGAAGAAATACGGAATGTTTGAAGAAAATATTGTGAATCAATGTTGAAGATAATATAAATATTATATTTAGAATCATATTTGATTTCTAGTGATATAGAGTTAGAATTATAGTGGATAGTATCAAAATGTAAACTAAGCTGAATAGGTTTTAAGATCAAGATCAAGATAAAATTAGGTATAGTTAATAGTTTGATATTTATTATAAAGAAAGAGATATAAATGAGCAAGATTAATTGCAATATGAGCACATTGAGAAATAAAATGTGTGGTAAGAAATAGTGTGAATGAAAGATTTTTTTGTAGTTTAGGCTTGTAAAGAGAACAGTAGTAAAGTTGGAAAGAATATTTTTAAAAGTAAAATATAATAATTTAGGTGAAATATTGGAATTTAAAGAGGGTGTATTAGAGGTATTTTGATAAATAATATCAAAAAGAAATTGTAGCTTTTGTAAAATCATATCTTGTAATAGATTATTAAAGCTATTACAAATAGGTTGTTAAGGAATAGTTAAAGTATGAGTTGCATATCCAGAATAAAATTTTGGAGAAAAGATTTAATAAAATTTAAAACATTAATTCCAAGAGGAGTTGGAAATTGTGTTAAATTTTCGCTTCTAAATTGATTGGAAATGCTTAAAACTAATCAAGCATATCACTAGAAAGTTTATAGTGAGGAAATTTTTGTTGAGTTATAGTTAGTTTAAAGTATAAATGCTAAAATTAAAGAGAAAAAAATGAAAAAACCTAATAAAAAAGTATAGATAGTTTGAAAAATAAATCTTGACAGCGTTTTTGATCAAGCAATCAGAATCAGATGATTTTGGATTTATTAGAAGCATCTTGAAAAAACTATCATTTTGGTAGTTAAATGTCTAAATTGGTTAGGTAGATTAAAAGTTATTAAATTTTAAAGATTTTGTAATAATAAATAATTGTTACTATATATAAAATAGTAGATAAATATAAAGATATAGATGAAAATATAAGTTATAAACATTCAATTTTTTGTAATTTTAGGGTGCAGATTGTGTAAAAATCATGTGCAAAAAATTTGGTGTATTGAGGTAGTAAAGTTAGCCAAAAAGGTTATTATATAAATAGTAAGCTTTTGTATAATGATTAGCAAATTTGTGTAAAATTGATTGTTAGAATGAAAAATATAAAAGGAAAATTAATATTTCTGTAATATAAAGTTAAATTAGATAAATTTGGAAGTGATTGGATATTACACAAAAATCATGTATAGTGAAAAGTACAAAGAAAGTTGTAAAGAGTAAGTAAAAGAGAGTTAAAATATTTTTAAAAGTAACTTTGTCAATTTTGATGCTACAGAGATGAAATATAGCTTGTTATGATAAGGAAAGTATGTAGAGCAACTTTTAATAGACTTAGTGCAAAAGTTTAAAATTAGATTAAAGAGTAAACAGTAAAAGTTTGAATTTTTTTGCTTAAAGATTAATTTTATCAATTTTAAAGCTACAAAGATAAAATATAGCTTGTTATGACAAGAAAAGTGTGTAGAACAACTTTAAATAGATGTAGTGTAGAGATTTAGAATCAGGTTAAAGAGTAAATAGCAAAAGTTTGAATTTTTTACTTAAAAAATGTTTTAGGATTTTACTCTATGAGTATAAGAGCTATAGACTTGAAATTTAAATATTATGTGTATTTTTGTATTCCGGACAAGTTTATCTAGAAAGTAAAGTTAGATTAACATAATAAAATTTTGCATAAAAGATGTTTTATGTTAGATAAATTTAAGTAAATTTTGTGTTTGCAGGAAGAGTTTCTTTGTTAACTATTGCTTTTAAGCACTAATATGCAATATTTTTATTATTTTATTTATACATTTTAATAACAATGAATTTTTTTAATTATGCATTTTAATAATAATGGATTATCTTTTTAAATATTATTGTTTGCAATAATAGATATGTATAATTTTATTTGTACATTTTAGAAAAAATTGGACTTCCTTTTTAATTATCATTTGCAATTTTTTTATATATACAACAACTGATATTTGGTAAGCAAAAATTTGAGAGTGCTTGCGCAATGCTTCAAATGCACTGCTTATACGCAAGCACATGCACATATAGAGTATATAGACTATAATTGTTTAAAATTTATGAAACCCAAAATTACAAAAAAAGTTTAGTAAAAGAAAATCAATTACCAAAAATAAATATCACTTCAATGAAAATTTACTAGAACAGGAATTTTAAGTAGCACCAATCACCAACAATCTTTTCTAAGTGCTAACTAATAATATAAGTAGCATAGGTCAAAATAAGGCAAATTAGGTTCAAATTAGTATTACAAAATCCTAATATAAACCTGATATGAAACAGATATTTGGTGCAAATAGAGAACCTATAGAGTACAATTTGGATTGATTAGCATACCAGACATATTAGCAGATCAATAGTTTAATAAATAAATCGATAGAGCTTAACTATTGTAAACTGCCGTAAGATGACCCGGTGTGACAAATAATGTAGATCTATTTTTAAAATATTATTTATATATTACGTAATGCGTAATATACATGATTTGAAAATTTTTTAATTATAAAAAATTGCATTATACCGGGTTGTCTATATGGCAATTTACAGTAATAGCTCTATTGATTTATCTATTAAGCTATCATTTTGCTGATATATTTTGTATACTGATATCAATCTGACTTGTATTCTATAGATACCTTATTTGTGCCAAATATCTAATTTATATCGGGTTTATATCAGGATTTTGTGATACTAATTTGAACCTGATTTGCCTTATTTCAACCTGTATAGGCAGGTGGATAAGCCTATTTACCTAGAAAAGATTGATAATAATAGTACTCTAACACCTAATCAAAGTATTTCTAATTCTTGCAGAACTATAAGAGCCAGGTATATAGCAAGTGACAATGTAGATAAAGTCCATATTACAATGCTCTTACATCTTATAACCTATTTATTTGCTTCAATTAAACTCTTTAAACAATTAATTTCTTCTTTTTACATCTACTTAAAATCAGTTTGTAAGATAAACTCTATAAATGAATTGTTATATTAGTTAAAACAAACTACAGTAAAGCTCACATCTATATACCAGAAGAGCCCTGTTCTCTATCAGATCATAATATCATATCTTGCTTTGAGACTGTCTATCTCAATTCTTTTATTCTTTTTAAATTATATACTTATAACTCTTATAATTGGTGATCCACCAATCAACCAGAGAATGATCATAGTAAAATGTAACTCAAATTACTTATAAAAATTGAGGGTCTCCAAATGTGGCGTGCACGTATCTAAAAATCTTAAACAGCAAGTCTAAAAATACTACTATCTTTCTAATAATCTTGATATTATTTGTCTAACTGAAACTAAACTAGCTAGAAACTTGCTTATTTAAAACCTTCTAAAACACCACACTATACCTATTTTTAATCCTGCACAGATAACTAAAAAGCTGAAACTTCAATCAAATTTGTAACTTCTTAACTCCCATATATACAATACTAAATCTATTTCTAGCTATGCTATTTCAATTGATCTTTTTTTTAAACATGATTTAAATTTTGTATTATCTCAATATACCTTCTTTGTAATAATAGCTTTATTAGACTTGAAACCCAAAATACAATTATTTAATAAATACAAAAAGCCTATATCCTCAATATACTCCCTATAGTATTTGAAGACATCAAAGCCTTCACTAATAATATTCACTTTTCTTCTATCAAATATAAACTTTTCCAATTTCTTACATATAACAATATGTATAATCTTGTCTTGTACATTGTCTCTTCTGCTCCTACTTGGTATAATTATAGATCCAGTAGTGAAATTAATTTTATTTGAGCTTGCTATACTATTTTAACTTAATTTACTTTCTTTGACACTGACAATACAGATACCAATTCACTAAGTGATTACAAAATCCTCATTTCGTACTAAACTTTTCCTTATGCTCTGCATAGTTAATGCAAATATAAACTACATATTTATAGAAGAGTTTTTAACTATGAACAATAAAAAGTAGAAAAAATTCTTAAACCAAGTTAGCACCAATCTTAATTTTAATTACAAACCTTCTATATCTTACACTTCAGAATTTCTTGAAACTACTTGTCATAAAATTCATACTAGTATAATTATAGCTACTTTAAAACATATTTCTAACAATAAATTTACTAATCATAATTTCTAGAGCTGTTACCCAGGTTGGCTTGACCCATATGGGTCAGAATTTTGATGGGTTATGGGTCAAAAATTTGGGTTGACTCAGGTCAAATAGGTCAGTTAAATAGGCAGATAGATTGTAATAACTAGGTTTTTTCGATATAGAAAATGAAAGAACTCTAATTACGAGCAAGGTCAAAAGTTTTTTTGACACAAAACCCAAGATTTTCCAAGTAAAAATAGTTATATTTCAAAATATATTTTCAAGCTTAATCTATGTGACTATTGACAAGGGTTAACCTGGGTCAAAAATAGTTGTCCCGGGTCAAACCCGGATCGCTATTTTTTGACCTGGGTCACAGCTCTAATAATTTCCAATATACATTCTCTTTTAAGACTACTCACCTATACTCAAACCTTTAAAAACTTGGCAATATTATTTGACAAACTAAACATGCTTTAAAACACCAGTTACCTATTTCTTATTATTTTAATATTTCTATTTCTTTACTTAATCAATTCTCTAAGTTGCATATTCCTTTACTTCCAAATTTATACCAACTTCTTATTTTTTGAATTACTAATACTAACTTATAGTGAAAAATCTTTCTATACTTGTAATATGGAAAATATTAAAGAAATCAGACAACAAATTTTTAATGCTATTAACTAAAAATGGTCTAAACTTCAAACTCATCCTACTTCAATGATTAATACTATTTTTAATCGCTACAAAGATCTAGTTAAATTTAACAATATCTGATTAGATAATGATATTATTACTAACTCTCCAATAATTAAATCTCATATTCAACAACACTTCAAAAACTGAACTGCTCCTCAACTCATCAACTCTGATATTTTCAATTTTTAATAACAAGCAGAATATAATCCTAAATCTAATATTAATCCTATATAGTATTTTAATACTATTATTAACTTTACTAAAGATAAAATTATGTTAACTATTTATCAACTTCCTAATAACTGAGCTTGTAGACCATTAGCATTAGCTATAAAATTTTAAAACATGCTGACTCTAACTTCATTACTACTATAATATCTTTTTTCAATCATTGTTTTTTTTCTCAAACCATACCTAAACAATGAAAAGAAGATTTAATATTTGGTCTACTATACAGATTAAATATAGCACACCTATTAACTATATTCTAACAATTCAAATCTTGACCACTCTAGTAGATTTAGATTGCAGATAATTAGTTTGAGTTTTTAGTTTAAACTTTTAGTTTAAGCTTTTATTTTTAAATTTATTTATCATTATATAAATTAAGTTTTTATATAGTTGATAGTAATTATTGATATAAATTATTCAATAAAGATATAAGCAAGGCCTTATATTAATACCAAAAAAAAAAAATATTAATAATAATATAAAATTTATAATTTATACTTTTATAATATAGAAAATATATTTTTTCTTTTATCTTTTTTTTTAATTTGACAATCCTGCCTTTATTGTATTAGGAGTGCATAATCAAAATACATAGTTTCTGAACAAAAAGTCTACAATAAACTCAATATCTTCTACTCTTATACTCTTCAATAAAGACTCACTCAGCTGCTTGTAATGGTGCCCAAGTGTGATTTGCCGCAGCAATAATTTACCTCTCTCCAACATTTTACTTACTAGTTGACTTCCAAAAAAATTACTGAAAGCTTATTACTAGCTTTGTCAAGATTGCCTTTTCTTAACATTTTTTCTTCTTCAAAGGAGTATGCAACAAATGGGGGTAAGAAAACAAAAAATACAAATAAAACGAAAATGACAAAAACAAAATAGAAAAAAAAAAACAAAGAAGAATATAGAGAAAAAAATAAATACAAAAGAAATATAAAAGAAAAAATTACAAAAAAAAGAAAACAAAAAGGATAGCAGAAAATTCTGTTTTTTTAGCACTACTATTACCCATACTAGGCTGAAAAAAATTATATAATAAATACAATATTTGTATATCTCTAGTGTAAAGTTTCACCTTATCAAAAAAATTTTCTGACTAAATTATCTTGACTCCTAAATTATGTAAGTAGCCAATCTTGGTATTATGTGAAGCAGCATGGTCTATAAACAAAACAAATCAGGCATATAATCACAGTCTGCTGGAACTATCTAGATTTGGAAGGTGTAAATCATGCTGATCTTTTGGAGGGGGTAAGCTGTTTTGCCCACTTTTATAGAAAATTTTGGAAGAGTGGCAAGAAGGCAGAGAAAAAAGATAAACTCACTTTGTTTTGTTTAATAAAAGAGTGTATATTTTCTTTACTCAACACACTGAATCCATAGAAAGGCACTAATACTACTTTCCAGACAGTTTCTATTTTTATAGATGCTTGTATTTTTTAAGAATTTTGAATTTTTGTGAAAAAAAGTGATTGTCAGGAAAAGTTATGATTTTTTCTTTTATCTTTTATCTTTTTTTTTATTAATAGGTCTATATTGCTATTGTACAAAATTTAGTATATATAAAAAATTATTTTGAATTAATTATTTAATCAGATTTATTTGAATTTTGTCAAAATATGTTTGAATATTAGAGCTATCTTTTTGTATAATTTTAATATTATTTATTAATAAATTTTGTATAATTTAATCTAAAGTTTTGCTATACTAAATTTAGTATAGTATTAAAAAAATCATATTATATAAAGGTTTATAAGAAAATAAAAAAAAAACAAAAATTTTAAATTATTTTAAATTTGGGTCTGATTTTAAAATAAATAATTAAAAAATAAATAATAATTTTTTAAAATAATTCAAATAAACCTATATTTAAGTATTGCAGTTTAAAAATAGTTAATTTTTTTTTACTATTTTATATAGTAAAACATAGTAAGAGAAGTATTATTTATCAGCTATTTATTTGTAAATAATAAAATTCACCTCTCTCAAATGATTATGATTGTATATAAACACATATACACATAATTTATTGGTATAATATTTTGGTCTCACTTCTCTACTAAAAAATCAGATGATAAATCACTTCTTTAAATATATTGTAAAAAATTGATTAAATTAAATTATTTATAATTTTTTTATACATTAAGCCAATTTTAATGATTTTATTATAATTAGAATCAAAAAAACTAGGTTTACAACTTCTGCTAATATTTTAAAAGATTTTAATCAAATAATTTTTTACTATTTATAATTTAGCAAATTTTTACTTATTTTTTAGTCATTTTTTAGTACCAAATTAAATTTTGAACTTATTAATATAATTTTTGATAAGTTAACTAATTTTTAAATATACCAAAAAAAATATAAACACAGTATTATTGTTAGATAAATTTAATTTAAAGTTAATAATAAAATTTTTTAAAATTTAATTTTTAAATTTAGTACATTGTACCAAATTTAGTACAGCATATGGATACCAATTAAGAGCATTAAAATGGTTATAAGAACATAAAATTATCAATTTATTTTTTTAACAAAAATTTCAGAAATTTAATACTGAATATCACCCTAATTCTAACACACCATAACTATTAAACTTTATGTATAAGGAAGAATGTGGATCGACGATCGAAAAATGAACAAGTACATTAGGATGGATCGCGTCATTTCAGTTTAAAGATTTACCCTTGCATAAAAAAATAAATAAGGCTAAACATATAACGATAAATACGTATAAATCTGATATGTAAGGAAACTAATTACTGTAATAACGATAATAAATGATATACCAGTCCAGTCTAAAATAATTTAAGATAAGCGATTATAGTGTTACTAAGATAACGATAGGTAAATTATTCCAAATAACAATCTTGTTTCTGATATTTGTAACACATTAGCACTAAATAACGGTTATTAATGATTAATCGTGTCACTATCAGACGGAGGAGAACTCAATTATTACATATAAGAAAAACGGATTTACTAAAATGCACCTATCGCTATGGTGTTTAACACCATAGGTTCCTATTTCTCAAAAACGTACTAAGTAAACTGGATCAGGCATTCTAAGTAAAAATGTTCAGACCCCCCAAAAACCTCACAAAAACTAAAATTAGAACCTTATATATAATATATATCATATAAAAAAAAAAAATTCATAAAAAATGCACCCTAACCTTAAAAACAATTATATATGGTGCTAAACACCATAGGTGCATTTTATAATAATTGATTTAAGAAAAATATTAGTCAACCACTATTTTTACTTAGAGATGGGTTTCATGCGCGCGCATGATTCCTCAATCGTGCGCATTAATGCGCATGATTCGGAATCATGCGCATTTTATCCCATCTAAATTTTATATAGGAAAATTAAAATATATTTAATTTAGGCCAAGACGTATAATGCCAGGCAAAATTAAGAAATAGGAATGCAGAAGTTTTGAAAAAATTCCGAAAAGAAAATGAATAAACATAAAGATGAGAAGGGACGGGGAAAATATCCAGAGGGAAAATATAAAATCAAAAAATTATATAATGCGATATCATGCGCATTTTATATAGCGCATGTTATTATAAAATGCGCATTTTTCCCATCTCTATTTTTACTTCGATGATTATTGCTCGGTATATTAGTATTCGTACAGCAGTACTGAAAAGTTATTAAGCCTAGCTTGAAAGAAGTCAAGATTGGTATCCAATATATCGTCCAAAATTATTTTTGTTGACATTTTGTATATCATGCAAATTTTTATTTGATAAAATATTTAATTATTTTTATTAACGATAATTAATTTCATCCAATTTAATAAATAAACAATGTACTTATTGTTATAGTTAGATTAATTTTTTCAATATATAACCAGGTTGCGATTTTCAGGAACCAGGTTTTATTTTCATTTAAAAAATTTGTAAATGATTATTTACCTTATCAGGTTAGGAAAAAGAAATTCTAGAAGTAGTAAGAATTTGATATTTATTATAACAGGAGGCACCATCGAAGTTACACGACTGAACTTTCACCTGGTGTGCAGCATATAAAAAAATGATTTACAATACCAGATCATTCCGCTAGTACATGTTATGATTATAATCCGACTCCATTTTTATTATAATAAAATGGAGTGGGATTATAATCATAACATGTAATTGTAAATATGTTGCACACCGGGTGAAAGTTCAGTCGTGTAACATCGATGGTTCAAATTTACCGATATAATAACCAAACATATTATGGGATATGGTAGGTCTATAGGAAATTTTGACAGTGAAATGGTGCTTTCGTGAAATCTATTAATTAATTGATCGCTCGGATCGTCATTACTCCGCGATTAAATTGAATTTTTTTCTATTACCGTTACAGTAATCCATATTTAGAATTACTATTTATGTCATACAGTACTTGTCAATTTATAAAATTATATATAATATAGAAAATTATAAAATTTAATATAATTATTTTTTATTTAATAAAAAGAATAGAATCAAATCATTTATACATTTAACTTAAGGGTGTAAGAAAAAAAAAGACATTTATTATTTTGCTCGCTAAAAATTTGAAGCTTTTCCAGGAGGTCTTGCTGAGGATCATGTTAATGGTTCAAAACTTGGTCCATTATTTTATGCTAGCTATGTGATCAGGTAATTTGAATTAATTTTAGATTGTATTGCTGTATTGAGACAAAGTATTGTATTATACATTGAATAATCATGTAAATTTTATTAATGTTCAGTGGACTAAGATACGTGATTTTGATAGATTTTGGTTAGTTATTAATTAATTGTTAAAGTAATTGTTAAATTAATTGGTAATTAATTGTTCAAAAATTAATATTTTTAAAAATTATATTATTAATACCAATGATAGGTATGAATCTCCGGATGCTGGAATTTACTAAAAGATGAAATAGACTTAGTTCATAATACAACATTAGCAATTTGTGATTAGAAGAAATAAACCAAGCACTGTTCCAAATGTCACCACCACTAATTCTTATCCTCAATTTAATGTCTTAAAGTTTTCCAATACATATCAAGCTCAATGGAGAATTGATGGTTCTGACATTTATTTTTTAATAACATTACAAAGTTCGAACGGCTGGTGTGGTATTGGTTTCAACCCTACCAGTGTTGGCCCATGACAAGGTCATAACAGGTCATATTACTAAGTTCAATTAGTAAGATCATATGACTGAGGTCATATGACATCACTAATTGAACTTAGTAATATGACCTGTTATGACCTTGTCATGGGCCAACACTGAACCCTACAGATAATGGCATGACGGTATATTTTAAAAAAATGGTTTCATTTCATTCAAACTATTGCGACTTGTATAAATAAAAAGTCAACAAATATATTTATTCATAGAACGCTGATATGACAATCATATCAGTCAATTCAACAGATTCATCAAGCATAGACGTTGGAGTTTACATATCTACTGGTTACTAACGTCCAACTAAAGACGATACTGCCAAATTTCTTACTATTGTAAATAGAACTGTTACAGAAGAAGGATTCACCCAAGTGGAATTTAAACGTCTCCTTAATGCACCTAATCGAAAACCAATTACTGCTTCCTCGATAAAAAGTATGTTATTTAGTTATTTACAGTATTTTATATTACACGTTATTTTTGAAAAAATGAGACACTTTATTTATAAAATTCCTTTATAGCAATCTTTGCTTTTAATCCAAACAGCTATCAACTAAATTACCATGGTGAAATAGAGGTCTTATGCTAGTCAATTTCATTCCAGGACAAAGTAACTTCTGTTGGTACTAATTTGTGAATAGTAGAGATATGCAATTGACCCACGGAATTGGAATGTTTTTTTCTTACATTTACATATTATATTTCATATTGTCTTATTCCCAGGTATTTCATGAAAAGTTTCTGATAATTATTTTTATGTTATTTTAACATAAAATAATAAATTCAAATGTTGTAAATATTGCGTTTTTATCTACAACAAACTTAATATCAATATGGATTGTTAGGTATATGAGACATAGAGATACATTGCAGAAACTTTGAATTTTTTAAAATATTGTTACAAGAAACTTACGAGAAAGGTTAAAACGATATAGCTATGATATAGCTACGATATAGTTTTGATATAGTCTTGATATTTTAAAAATTATAATATAGTAACAATATTGCAATAATATTACAAAATATTTATTATTATATTTTAATGATATTATAATGATATTGCAACTATATAGTTATAATATAGTTATAAGAAATTTACAAGACAAAAAATTAAAATAGTATAAAAGTTACAGAAATGCTATAAAAATTTTTTTAAATATAGTAAAGTGATTATTACAATATTATAACTATATTGTAACAATATTTTAAAAAATTCGAGGATTCTGCAATGTACATACATTTTTAAGGTATGCTTTTTAGTGTATATTCAGGAAAAAATATGGCTTATCAAGCTCAAATAAGTATTCTTTTTATTATTAATTATTCGCAGCATCGTAACCTTCAAATTCTTGGCGCTATTTGTGTTGGAATATTTGGAGCTGTAGCAATGTCTTCAATTACCATCCAATTTAGAGTTCCTAATGGAATGCACGCATTGTTTCGTGTGATTATATAAACAGTTAGACTTAGACTTCGCCTTGAATATACTTACAGTAAAATTATGTTTACAATTTTAATCTTTTTAAATTGTATTCAGACTTGGTACCACAATTTATACAATTTTAGTTGCTCAAGTTGGACTTGGATTATTAGCAATGTTTGGATTGGCTTATGTTGAATCTGCAGGTAAGTAAATATAATTGAAATTTAATATCCTTCATACATCTATTTAATCATATATTTACATATAAATTTTTTTGCAACCAGGATATTACACTGGTTAAAATACGTATATGTATTTTTATTTGGGAGCGACAGTTATGGCCTGTGCATTGTATAAATTATTATAATTCTTTAATTCTAATGTTTTAAAAAATTATTCTAACTATATATTTGAACCTTATAAATTTAAAATAGGGTTAATGTGTTCCTTGGAACAGTTCAATTTGGACAAAATTATAATGTTGATGTAACTGTAGTTAGTGATGCGAACGGCTAAGGCTAAACCGCAAGCCGATCAGCTAAGCCGAGCCGATTATCAGCTTGGCTAAGGGTCTACTAATAAAGTATCGGCTCTAGAAACAGCTTGGCTAAAGATCTGAAGCCGAACATAGCCGAACATGAAGCCACGAGCCAATGGGGTCAATAGCACATGACAATTAGCCAATAGTAGATCATTTAATATCATGACTAAATTATGATGTTTAAACTTTTTACATGAATTATGACGTTTAAACTTTTTACATGTAAAAAACATTATATGATCTACTTTTGGCCAACACTGGATCATTCACACT
>CAJVPY010000423.1:0-27281 GCA_910591965.1 Dentiscutata erythropus | reverse complement strand
AATATAACATGAAGGACGAGGGATTCAGAGGGATTCACCTGATATTCTTATAATACGGCACGAAAACTTCAAGTTTTATTTAATACGCTTTGTGGGTTCACAAAAGAGATAATCTACCCGAGCTTCCGAAAAAAGTATTGTAAAACGTATAAAAAAAATTTTATAACAACTGTGTAACGATCTACAAGATCGGGGCACTCGGGACGTTCACCCCTGTTCCAGCTTGCACGATTTGGTTTGTATTACCCAAGCAAATAAATAAAATCTAGAGGGCACAGGATTGCATGTTGCATCGTGTGACATAATGTTGCATTATGTAATGACAAAACCTGTACATACATCTCTAAGTATTACTATAAACCAGTATTACTAACTGACCAATATAAAAGGACGATATTGAAAATAATTACTGAAAATAAATCATACACATTGTAACATTTACTTTCTTAATAATAACTTCTATATCCTCGTAAAAAAGAAAATGGTACAATTTCCATCTTTTACGGAGATCATTGCTGAAATTCAAAATTCTGCGAATAAAGTTAAGCAACATATTATTGATAATCCTAAAATTCAAAATTTTGCAAATAAAGTGAGAGAAAATACTGTTGACAATCCTGAAGTTCAAAATTTTGCGAATAAAGTAAGAGAAAATACTGTTGACAATCCTGAAGTTCAAAATTTCGCAAATAAAGTGAAACAACAAATTGTTGAAGTGAGAGAGAATATTGTTGACAATCCTAAAGTTCAAAATTTCGCAAATAAAGTGAAACAACAGATTGTTGACAATAAGCTAGCATTAGAAAAAATCATCATTAAAAATCAAAATTCTGCAAATAAAGTGAGTCAACATTTTATTGATATTCGGCCAGAATTAAGAAGAATATTTACTGAACCAACACCAAACAAGGTTTTTGTATCATTAGCTATTGGCTACTTATTTGGCCGACCAATCATTTATGGTTTACTATATGTATTAGGATTTCGTAAAGGAGGTATCTTAAGACATTCAACTGCAGCACGGTTGATGTCATTTCATGGAGGTGCTACACCTCCAGGTGGAATTGTCGCCAATTCTCAATCAGTTGGAGCGGCCGGCTTACACTTTGTTGGAAACCTTTTGACAACCCTAAGTGGTGGTGCAGTAGTATTTTGTGCAATAAGTGCAGTTGAAGCAATTAACATTTTATGCAATCGGTGCCAATAAAATGCCGTTGTGAGACCGGAAACGTGACCTGACCTCAGGCACGTGCGCCCATAACCCGGCTATGTCCAAATTCGGTTCTCCCGACCGAAAATCGCAGAAATGCCATTTCTGGAGGAAAGAGTAGAAATGACAGAAATGGTAGAAACGGCGATTCTGGGATTAATGGTGATTCTGTAAATAATAGTGGTTTTGGGATTATTGGTTTTTCTATCTTTAAGGGCGTTTCTGGGAATATAGACAGTAATGGTAGAATAGGTAGATTTTCTAGATAGATTATTCATTATAAAATAAAGGCCTGTTGGCCCTTCGGGAAGACCAACACCCGATTTAGATAAATAATAATAAAGTACCTAAGTCATATAAACATATACTATAAAATACATACATTCGTTTATAAACCACTCGTCCAAATCTAACACGCCTCTTTCGACCCAGAAGTAACCTAGTATTGGTTACACGGATCTCCCTTTCGATTTAGCGACAGACTCGCCGTTTCGGGTCTGACACCGTTAATAAATATAGCGCTATTGTTCTGAAAAGAGTTTTAAAGAATTTCTTAAAAGCAATAAAAAACTTTTTTTGAAATCTAAATATTGAACATTAATAATATGGTCATTTTTTATTTTTATTTTAAGTTTGGTTATTTGGTTTATTATAGTTTTTTTTCTCGTCATAGATTCTTGCGACCAATCAGAAATGATTACGAATACTGTATTTATTGTTAGGTGAAGAGTAAATATTAGACGTTTGAATTCGATCTTAATAAATTATCGACACAGCAAAATATATTCATTCATTTATTGTGGCAGCTTATATTAAACTTGACATATGCTAAGATTTTGGCATATATAATTATGAAATCTTGGGGCCTTTTTGGATAAAGGTTAGTTTTGAATTTAGATGTTATTTTTGTTGTTAAAAAGGAGAATACGTATGTAGATATAAAGTATAAATATCCCTTTTTCTTTAAGAACATCAAATCAAAAAATTTATATATATAAAAAAAAACTTACCAAAATACTGGTTTACTTCAATGAATTTAGAAAAAATTAAAAATTTATTAGTAGAAAAATCAGATATCATACCTATTACTGTACAATGTAAATTAAACAAGACTTCGCATTTCAGCATAAGGTGCCAATTTTTGAGGCAAATTTGGAGCATAATTAGAAATTAGATTTACAGAATTTTTATTTAAAGTATAAAATATAAATTACTAGTATCTTAAGTAAAAAACATGTGACGCGAAAGATGAAAAATGTACATACGAGTTTATGCGAAATAAATAAACGTGTAACATATTATAAATAAGAAATTTCTCAGAAGTTTTTATTATAAAAGACCTCGGAATGAAATATAAATGTGAAGGAAATTTTATGGAATCTCGGAAGGCTTCTGTGCATGTAACTAATTAAAATCTCTTGATATCAATCCTTTGGAATTACTTCCGTCTTATGACTAATAAATTATATCCATGGTGCTTATTTTTATTGCGCTCTTCTTAATCTATCAATCTTATTTTTGGATTATTTGAGAATTATTCCCTACGTGTTATAATACCACATGCGTTATCTCAACACCATATCTAAATTGAATATTATACAAAATAAAATGGAGAATACGCATTTATAGAAGGTACTACGAAGAGAAACTTAGCGTATAAGAAATGAAAACCAAAAGAATAGGTCAAAGTTACAAAGGTCCACCGGCTGAGTATAGCATTGTTTGAAAATTATAATGAATTTTTAGTCGTAGACTTTGTTATTTTAATCTTAACATTTTGTTTAATTTCAATGAAAATTGCCCACATTAATGTAATTTGGATGAATAAATATACTGCACTATGATTTTAAGTCCAAAATCGTATTCAAATTTACATTTTTAAAAGCATTTAATTTTTATCCGTTATATTATCATTGTAAAAGTTAAATTTCCACCAATATTAATAATGATATCAAGAATGGAATTAATTATATATTTTATATTATAATTTCTTATTTAAAATTAGATAAATTTTATATGTTTAATTTGTAATTGAAATAAACTATATTTTTGACTTTTATATGGTTAAATATATATTTAGATCTAATATACAGTTATCAGAATAACAATATTAGAAATTTTCTTAATTGGTATTAGAAATTTTCTTAATTGGTTTTAGCCATTTTATTCTTCATAATTAGGTTATTAATCCTATCTAAAGTTGTATTGTCGATTTTATTACTACTAAGATCTAAAAAGATTAGTGTAGTATTTTTGCAAAGCGCCTCTGCCAATACCTTTCCTTCTTTAGAACCAATATTACAATGACAAAGATCTAAAGAAGTTAAAGCCTTATTTTCGCAAAAAGCTTCTGCTAATGCTCTTATTCCTTCAAAGCCAAATTTATTCTTACAAAGTGCTTCTGCAAATACTTTTGCTTCATTATCATCAAGATTATTACGACCAAGATTTAAATATGTCAATGTAGTATTCTTATAAAATGCTTCTGCTAATATATATCCTTCTTCTGCACCAAGATTACAATAATAAAGATCCAATGACGTTAATGTTACATTCATACAAAGTGCTTTTGTTAATGCCTTTACTCCTATAATACTAAGACGATTAAATCTAAGATTCAATGAAATTAATGTCTTATTATTGCAAAGAGCTTCTGCTAATTCTTTTATTACTTCATCATCAAGATTATTATGACCAATATTCAAGTGAGTTAAAGTAGTATTCTTATAAAGAGCTTTCGCAAATTCTTTTCCTCCTTCAAAGCCAAGTTGATTATAATAAAGTATTAAGTGAGTTAAACTTTTGTTATTATAAAGTGATTTCGCTAGTACTTTTCCTCCTTCTGTACAAAGATTATTAGCTGAAAGATTCAAAAAAGTTAAAGTACTATTCTCATAAAGAACTTTCGCTAATGCATTTCCCACCATAGGACCAAGATTATTATTTTCAAGATTCAAAGAGGACAGAGTGGTGTTCTTAGAAAGTGCATCAATTAGTTCTATTGCTCTACTAATATCGAATTGTGGACACCTAATATCCAAAAAGGTTAAAGTGGTAGTTTTGCATAGTGCCTCTGATAATGTTCTTATTTCTTTAAGACCAAGTTTATTATTATAAAGTGTTAAGGAGGCTAAATTAAATCCTCTTGAAGTAATTCTATTATCGAAAATGGATGAGGAAGCAGGAATAATGTCTTTAAAAAGTGTATCGGCCAATAAATAAGCAATTTTACTATAAATAACTCCATCAATTTTTAAATCTTTAAGTTTATTACATGTTCGTAAAAACATTAAAATTAAAGAAGATTTAATAGCTTGAATAATAGTTTTATCTTTTCTAGAATAAGTTAACACACGAGGTCCACGTCCTTCACGATTAAGCCAATCTATAATTCCATCATCTGAATTAGCTTCAATGCATGTAATACAAGACATATATTCAAATAATAGTTTTGGATAATTTGGAAGTATTATTTCAAATGGTATTAATAGTGATTGTTCTTCAGCGTTCAAACTTAAAAAGCATGTCCTTAACAATTTTCTGTTTCGAAAAGGGATTGGCCCTCACCATAATATTGGCACAACATTTCTACACCAATGACGATTTACAAGAAGACATGAAAATAAACTTTTATGATTGGTTTTAAGATTATTAAATATTTCGAAAAGACAGTCATTTGGTAATACTATCATTTTGAAAAATTAAAAAACGTATATTAAATATGTGAAAGTATGTACGATACGTACGAACGTAATTTAATACGATTTATTTCTGTAATTAGAATTTCATTTCCAAATTCGTTTACTTATTGGAACGAATAAATAGCACCCATATTTAATTGTAGGTGCAACAACAAATCATATAGCGTACGTACGTACGATGGATAACATATCGGCGAATTTGCGAAATTGTGCCTAAATTAGGGTTTGTGCCTAAATTATGGTCTATAGATTTTATCAACGTGATCATAAAACCGACCCAGATTTTCAGCTATTTTGGCATCTTGTAATTGTTAAACCCAGGGAACCTAATTTAGACCCAATTCCGCAAATCCGCCGATATGATTCATAGTATTAATGTAAACGCAAATCTTCAATTAGAATAAGGATGAATTTTCTCCTGTATGATTTACACGTGCTTATCAATGTTGATTATCGGGATTAAATAGTAAACGAATGGTAATGTTGTGCCTCAGAGGCATTCTTGCGTCAGATGAAATCCGACACAGATTTTCAGGTGATGTGCGTAACCTGTCGATTAGTCATTTGAGGTGCGTAAGACATAATCTGACGCAAGATCATTTTTATTTTCAACGAACAAACAAATATGATAACGTCATGACGAATAAAGGTACAAAAAAAGCCATTTTGACTTTGGCTTTGGTATCTTTTTCTTCGTGTTTTACGTTAGCTATTTTTATTTTATTTTATTTATTTCTTATTGGCTTTGATTACTTTGGCGCTGGCTTAGTGAAATTATATGTCAAAACACATTAAGTAGTATAGTTACTTTGTGTAATTGTCACGGAGTTACCTAAACTACCGTGTATTTGCGGGTCTTTACTACCAAATAGGGAATTGACTCGACAATCGATGATTGATCTTAATCGATCAAAAATCAATTATATATGCTTGATCGAGTATGATCGATCAAGCATGGAATTTATAAGCTCGAGCATACATAATCGATCAATTATTGGATTAATCATTGATTGATTATATTATGCTTACGTAGAGATTGACTCGCGTTCCATCCGTTATAAAAACAAACCGAGTCACTTTAATGACTTAAGTAGCCCGAGTCACCCGAGTAGCAATAGTCATGATCCAGTTGATACGTAGATCTTACACGGGTTACCTGGGTGACCTACCATAATGATACCTATTTTTTACAAATTTTCTTGATCGATCAAATTTCAACCATTTGATCGATCAACATAATCGATTATTGATTGACTCACTTTTGATCGAGCCCATAACATCGTGCTCGATCATCAAGATAATCGACTAATGATCGAGGATTATATAATCGAGGCAATTCACTAGGTCCAATATTCATTAGAAAGGTCAAAAAACTAAACCATTGCGCACTTTCAGATGATTCTAAAAGATAATTAATGTGGGATGTCATTTTTGTTAATTACTAAGAAATTGATTCACATTCTCAATTTTCTTTTTTACATATATGCTCTTCTGTAGGGATCCGATCAACTCACCAACAATCACTTCGTAGACACCATATTTCACTGACAATTACTTACCGACAAGTTCATTTCGCCAACAGTTTATTTCAAAGAAGCTCAATTTACAGACAAAGTAATTCTGGTCAATTCATTAATGTTAGGTTAGATAGAATTAGAGGTAAAGTTAGTGTAATATATAAAAAAACTTGTCGGTGAAATTAGCTTCGGTGAAATAGACTGTCGGTAAAATGAATTTGTCGATGAATAATTGTCGGTGAAATGTGGTGTCTATAAGTGATTGTCGGTGAAATAATACGGACCACTTTTGTAGAGCGTAAAATATTTTTCTCTAAAAAAAAAAAAAAAATCCAGATGATAATTATATGAATTATCTATCATAAATGAAATGTCCCGTTTTTGAGTTTTAACCAATCAATGAATGAACTGTATCACTTCTTAATGCTATAAATTATATCAATATCAATAAAGCGCAAAAATACCATTCTTGATGGGTCATCAATACCGTTCTTGATAGAGAGCACCCTGTAAAAATAAAAATTTCTCAAACTTTAAAATCAGGATATCTCGACAACCACCTGACCAAATTTGATGAGCCGTTTTTTATTTGAATTCGGTGAATTCACAGAATTCAAATAATTTCTTTCGTCGAATTTTGGTCAGGTGGTTGTCGAAAATCTTCGCTCAAACTTTAAAAAAAATCAATCCGCCTATCAAAATAGAAGTTGCACTAAAACTTTGAGCGAAGATATCTCGACAACCAACTAACTAAATCCGCCGAATTTTTTTTTTTTTTTTTTTTTTTGAATTATGTGGATTCACAGAATTCAAATAATTTTTTTTTCATTAAATTTGATTAGGTGGTTGTCAAGATATCTTCGCTCAATGATTTAGAAAAAATTTGGCGCTGCTTCTATTTTGATTTTTTTTTTAAAATTTGAGCGAAGATATCTCGCCAATCACCTGACAAAATTCGATAAAAATCCTTTTATTTAAATTAAATGGATTCATAGAATTTAAATAAAAAAAAATTTTATCAAATTTGGTTATATGATTGTCGAGATACCTTCGCTCGAAGTTTTAAAAAAATCAAAACGCCTATTAAAATAACCATAGTTGCCGCAACAAATTGGACCGGCAGATTCTCGATTTTGATTGGCTAAGAGCGACGATCAAAATAATGTTCATGGACCATAATGCGAGCTTATTTTTTATTTTTGTAATGAAAAAATCAAAAAGTTAATTCCGGCCGGAAATTAGTAAACAAAATCGAGGATCTGAAGATATCTCGACGACCACCTATCTAAAAAAATTTATTCCGATTATACATATTTGTTTAATTTATATAAGGGGCTAGTTTTTATACCTCCTACATTTATTACTATACCCCCTATCAAAACAAAAACTTTTGAGCAACGATATCTTGGCAACCACCTGATAAAATTCGATAAAATTTTTTTTATTTTGATTCTATTAGTTTAATCGATTCAAATAAAAAAATTTTATCGAATTTGGTCAGGTGGTTGTCGAGATATCTTTGCTCAAAATTTTAAAAAAACTTAACTCGCTGTTACATTAGAAAAATTGGGGTCCCTTTAGTTCCCAGAAGCCGCAGTATGCATGCCCTAAAGGTGCATGATCTGCAAAATAATGCATAAGTTGGAGGCGCAGAATACATTGCGTTTCTTAATCGTTAGCGAAACTAATCAAGTGGTTCGCTTAGAAGCAAGTTGAAATTAAAAGATGTATTAGTTTAAAACAGAAAAGAACCAACAAAAGAATAGAATCTTAGAGAGATACTTCCCCAAAATATGTATAAAAAGCTCTTGCTTTTCTCTTACTTTCATTAGAACTTCATTAGTATAGAATTCTCACCCTTAGAAATAGTTATTTTTTTATCTCTTTTGTATTATTTAGTTACTTTTTGGTTGGATAAAGTAACCTTGTCTTCATACACATTAAATTTCATTATTTTTCTAATAAAATACTTCTGAACATTATCACATAACCACATGACTTAACATCTATTGTTAACCGAATTGTTAGTAAAACATACAATACAACCTAATATATCCTCATATATATTAGTAGTTGTGCCTCTTTCGATCAAGCCTTATATAAATCCTCTTTCTTAAAGTCCTAGTAAAGACTTTACCATTTACCTTCCACATCACTATAGATATAGCCTTAGTACTATATTGGCCCCATCCCTTAAGAGTGTGACAATTTTTGGTAGTGACTGTGAGATAGAATTCTCTAGTCATCTAAATCGTGGGATCAAATTTCCTACAAAACAATTATTGAAAATAACTGCACAGATTTAGTACATGAATTTTAGTCTAACAAAGAACACAGGACTGATAGATCATTTAACTTTGCATACACATAATAAAGTAGACTCCTGCGAACTTTGTTATCCTCTTCCAAAGAAAATTTTCCAAACCTTTTACCAATTTGTGTAGTGGTATACCCTACTTATTTTGCAAAACAATATACCTCGAAAACTTATAGTTACTTTAAAGATCTAGAGACCATGATTCAGTAACCTCAGTACTCGTGTTATAGAAATATAGTTTCAAAATTAATCTTTAGTATCACATATACGCAATTACTAGGAAAATTTGTTGAAATACTTACAGTAATTATCAACATAGCCGCCCATACCCAGTGCTTTAAAACAGATCCATTTGCCCTTATTGCCACAAGCCCTAATACAGGAAACATGACCTCTGCCAAAGATGTACTGGACTATCTTAAAGACAATCAAAAAGAAAGCATATTGATTCACATTGATTTCTTTAAGAGAGATGGTTCCCAAGACCCTCTAACCTGGATGGAAAACTTTGAGAAGGCAGCTGCTGCTAACAACTAAAATGAAAAAAGAATAAGACAGATTTTGTCAGTATTTATGAAAGACGCTGCAGATGATTGGCAGCTAACATATTATAATAACAATAAGCTGACCGCTGACCCGGCAGCGGACTGGAATAATATAAAAAAAAATTTAAAAAACACTTTTGTAACCAACACTGGAAAAATGTTTGGAAACAAGAAATAAATACTTTAAAGCAATCACCGGAAGAATCAGTAGATGCTTACCATGATCGTTTTAGAAAAATAGTAGATAGAGTAGAACTTGATAATGCTTTGTCGGCTGATGATCAACTCTACTACTTCAAAAAGGGTCTAAGGTCAGATATGTTGCCCATAATATTGATGCATAAACCCACCATGGTAGATGCAACCTTAGAGTTAGCCAGGCATCATGAGCACGGGACAGACTTTGCCCACAATGCAAATTCCAGCCAACCTTCTGGGTCTAAAAGCTATAAAAAACAAATCAAATAGCTAATGAAACAGATGAAGCAGATGAGCCTCAACTATGCTACTATCACTTCGGCCCTACTGGCTCAAGTAGAAAAAAAGGATACATTTAGACAATCTTTATCTTCCCAAGAAAAAAAGAAGAATATTACTTGCTTTAGGTGTGGTGAAGTTGGATACTTCGCAAACAAGTGCATGTCTGAAAAACCAAAAGATGTACACTACCAAGTCTTAAAAAAACCTAACAATAACAAGAACATCAACATAATAAAACTGGCTGAAGAAGAAAATGTAGAAGAAGTCTATATAAATCGCCCTCATCCTTATAGTACTAACAGAAAAGACCAAAAAGAAAAACAAAGACAAATAAAAGCTCAAAAGGAACAAAGCTTACCAATTAAAGCATCTACAGACCTGGTGCAAGACCTAGAAGACCCAATGGAGTTTGAAAATACTCCAGTAAAGAAGGTCATAAAGAAAAGATCACTTTCAGAAATCGACAAACTTAAGCCATACAACATTGTAGAAGATTTGTTGTTTATGCCTGCCAGAGCGACATTAGAACAACTATTGCAATATCCTAACCAGAGGTGTAACTTAGCAATGATACTTAAACAAAAGAAGGCCCCAAACACAGAAGCTAACCTTATAAAGGCAGTAGATAATCACAAAACAATTGCTATGCAATGTCATGTGCGCATCAGAAAGAACCCCATGGTGGCCATTCTAGACTCTGGTGCTGCGGTAAGCATTGTTACTAGGAAACTTATTGACAAATTAGGGTTGGAAATTGATAAGCCCTTAAAAACTGTTGTAATAACAGCAAATAGAAACCGAACCAAGGCTCTTGAAATTATAAGCGAAGTGAAAATAGTCCTACAGGACCTTATTATACCAATAGACCTCCAGGTAATAGATTCACAGGAGGAAACTCTGCTATTAAACACTGACTGGTTCAATAAGTCACTTAGATAAACAAGTCACAGTAAATGTGACTCATATAAGTGGCGACGACTATCAGCAAGAGCTAGAAGAATTTACCGACGAAGAAGACTGGATAGATGAACTAGAACAAGGCGATGAAGTTCATCAAGCCTTCTATAGTGACCTATCCTCTGAAGAAAAAGAAGACCTATATTATAACCCATAGACAGGATAATCCGGAAGTCTATTTGACAGAAACAACAACACAAGCAATAAAAAAAGGATACAAGGGCATTTAAGATAAACCCAAACCTCAATCAAAGATAATTACAGCAAGCTGAAGACTTGTTGATAAAGAATGCGAAAGTCTTTGCAGAGAAAATTAGTAAAAATAGGCAAACAGTTGGTCTAGAACAGACCAATCTAGTGTGTCATAAAATAGAGACAGGGAGTGCTAAGCCAATAAAACAGCACCCATATACCATAGCCTGTGATGAACAAGAATTTCTGAAGAACGAAATTCTTGCCATAAAAAAACAAGGCATCATTTTCCTGATTAAGAGCCCCTGGACTTCTCCGGTGGTCTTAGTACCTAAAAAAAATGGAAAAAAAAGAATATGCATTGATTACCGTAAGTTAAATATAGTTACTGAAAAGGACATATACCCCTTACCAAATATCAACGAAGTCCTATCGGAATTCAAAGGAGCCAAGTGGTTTACTAGCTTGGACTTGGCCAGTGGATACTGGCCAGTGGATACTGGCAGGTGGCTGTTAGAGAAGAAGACAAGAAAAAGACAGCCTTTATAACCAAGTTTGGCACTTATGCATTCAACATAATGCCATTTGGTTTATGTAATGCACCCTCAACCTTCCAAAAATTAATGAACAATATTCTCGACGCATTCATTAACAAATTTGTAGTCGTTTACTTAGATGACATAGTTATTTATTCCAAAACGTTCCAAGAACATGTAGAAAATTTGCAGCAGGTCTTTAAAGAATATATCAAAACCTGTGATGTATGTCAAAGCACAGAAAGTATCGAACCTGTGGCCCCTTACAACCCATACTTGTCAAAGCGCCTTTCTACAAAATTGGTATTGATTTCGTGGGACCTTTGGACCTAACCACAAAAGGGAACAAATATATTATTGTGGCAGTTGATTATATGACTAAATGGCCTGAAGCAAAAGCAGTACCTGCTGCTGATGCTCAACAAACTGCACGATTCATCTTTGATGAAATCATTTGCAGACACAGATGTCAATCTTATCTAATATCTGACAGAGATCTATATTTTAATAACAAAATAATTCGGTTTTTAGTAAGAAATTTTGAAATCAAGCATCTATTGTCCACGCCATACCACCCACAGACCAATGGGTTGTTCGAAAGGTACAACCATACCTTATGTGAGTCCCTGGTAAAATTGATCAAGCAAGAGCAAGAATGAGACGCTCTTATACTTTTAGTGCTCTATGCCTATAGGACTAGTAAGCAGTCCACAACTAAATTCACGTCTTTTTATCTAACATACGGGAGAGAAGCCCGATTTCTGAACTTCATAAAAAAAATAACATCCAAGAAAATATAGTCAACCGATTAACTACAATCGTTGACGACCTACCTATTAAAAGAGAAGTCGTGAAAACGAATGTTAAAAAAGCCCAAAATAGGCAAAGTTTTACTGGAACAAAAAGCTCAAACAAGTACTAAGAATCTTTCAGAATGGAGATAAGGTACTTTTATTTGATGCCGCTCAAATAGGGCATCAAACTGAAAAATTCTTACCACGGTGGCTTGGACCTTTCATCATACATAACCATGTTGCACAAGATATGTACCAATTACGTATGATAGAAGGTCAGATTTTTGATTTACCACAGAATGCTCTCCTCCTTAAGCGATATTACGAAAGACCTATTTGATATGAATGCATCAAATTAGCAAATTCAAGAAGCATTGCAGAAAATTACTGCAATCGCTCTTTTGAAAATATTTGCTATGGGTCACTGGCCTTATATGCCAAAATTTGGGGTGGTATTATCGGCTGATGCTGGTGATGCCAATAGTGCATTTATATTTGGTAGTTATTAACTACAACCCAAAACTTATTATAGAATATTGACACGTGGAGCTCATCATTAGTTGAGGGGAAATTGTTACATTAGAAAAATCAGGGTCCCTTTAGTTCCCAGAAGCCGCAGTCTAAAGGTGCATGATCTGCAAAATAATGCGTAAGTTGGAGGCGCAGAATACATCGCGTCTCTTAATCGTTAGCAAAACTAATCAAGTGGTTCGCTTAGAAGCAAGTTGAAATTAAAAGATATATTAGTTTAAAACAGAAAAGAACCAACAAAAGAATAGAATCTTAGAGAAATACTTCCCCAAAATATGTATAAAAAGCCCTTGCTTTTCCCTTACTTTCATTAGAACTCCATTAGTATAGAATTCTCACTCTTAGAAATAGTTATTTTCTTATCTCTTTTGTATTATTTAGTTACTTTATCGGTTAGATAAAGTAACCGTATCTTAATACACGTTAAATTTCATTATTTTTCTAATAAAATACTTTTGAACGTTATCACGTAACCACGTGACTTGACGTCAATTGTTAACCGAATTGTTAGTAAAACATACAATACAACCTAATATATCCTCATATATATTAGTAGTTGTGCCTCTTTCGATCAAGCCTTACATAAATCCTCTTTCTTAAAGTCCTAGTAAATACTTAACCATTTACCTTCCACATCACCGTAGATATAGCCTTAGTACTATATCGGCCCCGTCCCTTAAGAGTCTTAGAGGATCGACTTTTGGGTGTGACACCGCCTATCAAAATAACTCTTTAAAACTTTGAGCGAAGATAACTCGACAACCACCTCGATAAAATATTTTTTATTCAATTAGGCTAAACTCATATAATTAAAAGAAAAAAAGTTCATCGAATTTGATCAGGTGGTTATCGAGATATCGTTGCTCAAAGGTTTTGTTTTGTTAGGGGTATGGTTAATAAATGTAGGGGGCATAAAAACTAGCCCCCTTCATATTTATATATATATATTGCTTTCTGTAGGTGTCGAGATATCTTCGCTCAAAGGTTGAAAAAATCTTGCCGCAGCTTCTATTTTGATAAAATTTGGTCTAAACTTTGAGCGAAGATATCTTGACAACCACTTATATAAAATCGATGAAATTTTTTTTATTCCAATTCTATATATCAACCTAATTAAAATAAAAAAAAATTATTAATTTCAGATAGGTGGTTATCGAGATATCTTCGCTCAAAGTTTGAAAAAAACTTGCCGCTATTTCTGGTTTGATAATTATTTAAATTTTTCTAAACTTTAAGCGAATATATCTGGACAACCACCAATTTGAAATTAATAAATTTTTTATTTAATTATATGTGAATATAGAGTCAGAATCAAAAAAATTTTAATCGATCTTAGATAGGTGGTTGTCGAGATATTTTCGCTCAAAATTTTAAAAAAAAACTTAGCAGAAGCTGCAGCAAAATTTTTTCAAAACTTTGAGCGAAAATATTTCGACAACTTCCTAACTAAAATTTATATATATTTTTTTTTGTACAGATAAATAGAGTCGGATTAAAAGAAAACTTTATTAATTTTAGATAGGTGGTTGTCGAGATATCTTCCTATCCAAATTAATAATTTTTTTATTTTAATTATATAGATATATAGATTAGAATAAAAATCTTCATTAATTTTAGAAAGGTAGTTGTCAAGATATCTTCACTTAAAAAATTTTGCTTTACTGCTGCTTTGATAGGTTTTTTCTAAACTTTGAGAGAAAATATCTAAGATTAATAAGCTTTTCTTATTCCGATTCTAAATTTAAATAAATATTTTTTAATTGGTTGTGATCTTATTCGTGATCCACATTTCCTTTTAGACTAAACGGAAAGGATTTTCGTCCAAAATTTTATATTATCCGATGTGCGCTATATGAATTGCGAGCGTGGAAGATCGTTCTGATCATGCCCAAAATTTTTTATTGTATTCGGGTTGTATTTCAAGATTTTTTAAGTTCGACGATTATTTGAAATTATGTACGTACATACTAAAAATACATTATTGGTTTTATTTACTCTCAGATCATTCCTGATTATAGCTACGCATTCTTAAGAGGGTTTGATCGTGTTTACTAAATATATTATAATATACAGTATGAATGTAAGTAGGGCAACCATGCAACTTTGAGTTCAGATAATACTAAAATTTATAATCAATATTTTGTACATAAATTTTCAGAAAGTCAAGTTATAAGAATCATAAATCAGCACGAATAAGAAACTATTAATAAATAATATTGACTGAATTGACTTGAATAAAAGATTGTTTATCGACCAAATCAGTATGGGAAATAAACTAATAAAAATAATAAGAAATGCATGCATTGTTTTTGAATACTTTTGATTAACAAATTATTTTATACTTTCCGGCTAGATAAGTGACATAAATCAGTCGGAATTGTTATCATATCCATATTTTTTGCTCGAGGCTATTATCATAATTTCTGGAACACCTGATAAAGATTGTCAATTCGATTACGTTTGTGATTTCGGCATAATGATTCAATAAATTGATAAAGTGAACAACGTATTATTTTCGGAACATTAACCACTTGTTTTTTTAATTAACCTGGGTGACCTATCGTGTGACATTTCATTTTAGGTGACCCGGGTGGCCACTTTTTTTAATCCACCGGGTGACACATTATCCACCCGACGTGTGACCCGAGTGAAGATTTTTTAGACGCAATTCACTAATGTAACTCAATAATTGATTTTATTTAAGTCATGCAGCGGAAAGTAATTTTTAAAATAGAATCAATCAAAAGTAGTTTTTAATACAGAAGAAAAAAATCACGTATTTTTAATCCAAATTTGTATTCTTCATTGTTCCTATCTCTTCCCTTCTATGTACATATCTATGTACTGTACGTACGTACATAAGCATGCATTTAAAGTTATTTAAACCTATTTAAGGCTTATTGTGAGAACTTTTTCAATTAAAAAAACAATTTTTGCGATTAAAACCTTTTTGATTCATTGCAATTAATATCCTTTTTATTTTTTTTTTAAAAAAAAAATGAAATTTTTTTTGCTTTCGATCATATATTTATTAATTTATTGTAGTTTGGTTTTTTGTAACATCAATCAGCATGTTTATAAAAAAGAAAAAATATGTGGGGTGAATCTTGGAGGATGGTAATTTATTTTTAATTTTAAATAACGACCTGAATTCCTTGATTAAAAACATATTTTTATTTCATCTCTCCATATAAGGCTGTTATTAGAATCATGTGAGTATTAATAAAAATATTATTAGCTTTAATCTTTTATCGTTGCGTAATTAAATTATTCCAAAGTATTGAAATTCTTTATCAAACTGATATAATTGGTATAAATTTTAAAGTATGAACATTTAACAATGCATTATCTCTCTTTTCGATTTAGTTGGATCGATGAATTTTGCTTTAAATTCGTGAATCTCGTACATGCGTATGCCTGCATAAAACAATTATTTGTAATTGTTAGTTGTTTATTATCATAACATAATAGACAGCTAAAAATCAATTATATGCAGGATATATGCATGTATGAAAATCGCAGATTTCGGATTCATGGAATGGAATTCACGGACGAAAAAAAAAATCTGCAAAATTCATCGATCCAACTAAATCTAAAAGAGCGATAATTAAATTGAATTACTCAAAAAAATCATTCTCATCACGTTTTAATCAAATAAACATTGTAAATTGAGTAATGATGAATACCTACAATTTCCTATCACTAATTAATAATTAGAATAAATTTATAAAAAATCATATATTAATATATTTGAATTTATTTATAATATTTATAATATTTAATTAGGGATTAAACCAAGCCTTTTTGAGCAATTTAGTCCCAAAGATCAAGTCGTTGATGAGTATACATTTACTAAATTTTTGGGCTATGAAGAAGCCAAGAAACAGCTTAATGATCATTGGTCATCTTGGGTAACTGAACATGATATAAAAAAACTTGCTTCATACGGATTAAATCATATTAGGTATGAATTTCCACATGTAATAAAATGCATATAAACTTTTTAGAAACTTTCTCATTCTGATAGTTTTATATAGAATACCTGTTGGTTATTGGGCCTTCGAAAAGAAACCATCTGAACCATTCGTTATGGGCGCTTTTCAATATTTATTGAAAGCTATTAGATGGGCAAAGAAATATGGGTTGAAAGTTACTGTCGATTTACATGGTGCTCCGGGTTCTCAGGTAATTAATCCTCATAATAGTTTATTGTTATTCAATATAGTATTCTAATCGCTATCCGTTAGAATGGCTACGATCATAGTGGTAGAAGGGGCCCTATTGAATGGCAAACTGGTGATAATATACAACGCACGCTTAATGTCATCAAAAACATAACGATGACTTTTAGTCAGCCTGAGTTTAGAAATACCGTTGTCTCCATTGGTGTGCTTAATGAGCCCGCGTATGTCTTTAATTTGTTTGTGAATTCAAACTTAAAGTTTTAGTAATTTAATAATGCTTTCGAATTATATATATCATACATATATATTTATTATAGCGCTGTTGTAAAAAATGAATTTAATGAATATTTTAAAGATGCCTATTATGTAATTCGTGAATTGAACAGTGATATATTGATCTTATATGACTCTTCTTTCTTATCAGCTGATGATTCGATAGACTTTCTAGAATCTTCAAATTTCACACGTGTTGCATTGGATTCTCATATCTATAATTCATTCACGTGCGACTTTGCGTCATTGAGCAACAATAATCAATTTTCCACCGTTTGTTCAAATAAATATAATATTGCTTCTACCAGTAAAACTCTTCGGATATTCGTGGGTGAATGGTGATCAATTTTTTATTTTTATTTTTTTTATCATTATATTTGCTTAATTATTTGTTAATTTTTAAAATCATTTTGTCACATGAATATGAATAGGAGTCTTGCTACAACTGATTGTACGAAATGGTTAAATGGTGTTGGTACTAGCTCAGTATGTAATTATTCTAATGGTACGTGTCAATCTGAAAACGATTATTTTAATTGGACTCCCGAATATAAAAACTATTTGAAACAATATGCATCAGCACAAATGGACGCTTATGAAGCCGGGTAAAATATTTACTTATATGCTGTATTTATATTTTTATTCTTATTTATTTGTTTACCAATTTTTTGATTTATTAAAAAAGGATTGGTTGGACCTTTTGGAATTTTAAAACTGAAATTTCGGCTCATTGGAATTTCATGCTTGGTGTCGAACAGGGTTGGATACCACTCACTTCTGAACAACGATCATATGACTGCACATAACAATTTTGTTTAGGATTAAAAAAAAAATCTAATTATGTTTGATTTTAATGCTTATATAAGCTAAAGTTATTAATGCTGCTTAATCTGCTTAATTTTGCGTAGCAAGTTTTTTCTTTTTTTTTTTTAAACAAAGAAATTTCTGTGATATACAACTTCTCAATTAATGACATGATTAAGGCTATTCTAAGACAGGATCCTCAACGTAATTTGATAGTGATCTATCATAATCAATATAATTAAAATGATTCTCATGAATTTTTGTTATGCGAAATGTGTATTTTAAATATCAGCCAATTTAAAAAAAAAATTCTAATAAAAAAAAAAAGATGTTTGTTAAGTTTATGTTTTTTGACCAAAATAATTATTTTTTAACCAATCAGATCATTTTATTAATAATTATAGAGTGAGGGACTTGAGAATAAGAGAAGTCTTTTAAATTGATTAATTTACATTTCACTGCACGATGGATCAAATTGTAGATAATTTACATATTAATTATCTTCTTTTCGTTTAAAAATACATAATATATATATATATATTCAGATTGCTTTATCATAAAAACTGAAAAATGTACTGTACAAGTATTATATATTATATTTATAAAATCCTCATAACAGAATTGAGTGATTAAAAATGCCAGTGCCGAAGCCTGTATTATGATAGTCTGAGTAGCCTTGTGTACAAGATCTAGTTGACTAAGTTAATTCTCCTTTTATTTCTGAATTCACCAAAAAACGTACGTACGTACGAGTATTTGTGTTCAAAAGAGCACAAATGTTTTAACCAAGTGAGAGACTTGCCTAAGGTTACAAGCATAAGTTATGCGGGATGGATGTTCGGATTTAATAATAGTGGGTTATTAAAAAATGTATTTTAGCTGGTAGGCGAGGTTAAAATACGTTATTACTTCATTTATTATGCAACACACAGAACTCCTCCTTCCTCCTTTCTCTATTAGCTTAGACGTTATATTTATACATCTCAAATTGCCGTGGTCCGAAACCAAAATCTTGGGTTTCAAACAAGAAAATTATATACGAACGTACGTTGTGAGCGGCTCCCCGGTGGTCACGAGCCACATATTTACATTTTTTTATATTATTTATATTATTTTCTATTGTTATGGATATGTTATTAGTGTTATTTATATATTAGTACTGTATAACCTAAGTACGGTACGGAAAGATCGGCACTGCTAAAATTAGATTCTCATAGAAGAGATACAATTTGTATCTAACGCCAGATACAAATTGTCTCTAGATACAAGTTGTATCTATCTAAGCCGATTCGAATCTGCATCCTCTTCTAGATACAATTTTTATCGTAGAAAACTAGAGAATTAGAGTAAGATAGTAAAAATTATTAGAACACAACCGCTATGTACGCAGCATTGGTCTAAAAGTATTTAAGGCCTATCTTTTTGTTTCAATAAAGGGAGGTAACTCAGTGAGAGTTGGGAAAAACTCATTAGAGTTCGACTCATAGAGAGTCTAGTATTTTGACTTCAAAGTTTCGGTCCCGACAAGTCAAATCTGCATAAAGTTAGTAGTCTAAACCCGTGACATTAGAGTCTACTAGAGTTCTATTTGGCCCTAATAACTCGGACCAAGTCTTCCACGCCTCGATCGTAGCCTGCCATATTAGGGTTTAGATAGTATTTTTGGAGTAGTGTTTAGATTAGTTTTAGTATCGATTGATATCCGTATCACACATATTTCCCGATTCCGGATCAGTTTCCACGCTCGCAACGTACGTACATGGAAAAATTTTCGCAATATGGGTACATGCTAGTGCCACAGTGACAGTGAATTTAAAGATTTGATTCGTTGATTATTGCGTGATCTATCCTATTACAAATATGGAAATTGGACAATATTTTAGTATAGAATGATGATACATCATATCTATATCGTTTCTCTCTCTCTCTATCTCTTTTACAAATGAATGCGCAAGAGTTGTTTGAACTTGGAAATCGTTATCTAGATGGAATTGAAATTGAAATAGATGAAAAAAAAGCATTTGAATGTTTTAAAAAAGCTGCAGAAATGGGGCATGCTAACAGTATGAAAATGACTGGTTATTGTCATCAAAATGGAATTAGTTTAAAAGATAAACAATATTTTGGAACAACAGACTTTTTGGATTATGAATTTGATTTAGAAGTTGAAGAAAAAAAAGCATTTGAATGTTTTTTAAAATCAGTTGAAATGGGTGATATAAATGCAATGATAAATATCGGTTTTTGTTATCGAAATGGTGTTGGAGTAGAAAAAGATGATAAAAAAGCATTCGAATATTATCAGAAAGCCGCTGAAATGGATGATGTTATCGGAATGTTAAATCTTGGTTATTGTTATCGAAATGGAACTGGTGTTGAAAGAAATTTAGAAAAAGCAAATTATTGGTTTAAAATGTAAAATATTTTCTAATTATGTTTAATTTTTAATCGAAATTTTAATAATTTAATAATATTTGATATAGTGAAAGAAGCAAACTTTTGGGTAATTTGAAATTAATATTTTTATTTATTTATTTATTCGTTTATAATATTAAATAAATTCTTTTAGATATATTTAAATTGTCATATGACAATTTTGATATTGATGATAATTTAAAAAAAATATTGAATGATGAAAAATATTTATTAGCGTGGATACCATATGATAAATTTAAAAATATTCAAGAAGTAGGTCATGGTGGATTTTCAGATGTTTATCGTGCAATATGGTATCCTCCAAATCGAAATTTAAGAATTCCTGTCGCACTCAAACTTATTCATAATTCAAATTCACATCTTTTAGAATTCATATCTGAGGTAATTTAATTTAAAATTTATTTTTGTTTTTTATTATTACAGTATTTATTTATTTTTAATCTACGTATATTGGTTTTTTAAAGTTGAAAGCTTATTGTGAAATCGGATATGGAAATCCATCAGTTTTACAATGCTATGGAATATCGAGACATAATGAGACCAAACAGTATATTCTTGTTTTAAAATATGCGAATCTTGGTTCTTTAAGTAAAAATCTTGTTAGAATTATTCGACCCTTTTCATGGAAAAATAAACTAAATTTATTGAGTTGTATCGCCTCAGATCTTGAAATAATTCATTCTAAAGGGTTAATTCATAAAGATTTACATAGTGGTAATATTTTACAAGATGATTTATATGATGGATATATCGCAGATTTAGGGCTTGCAACATTTAAAAATTCTTCTATAGATGATAAAAATATCTACGGTGTATTACCATATGTAGCACCTGAAGTTTTGCAAGAAAAACCATTTACTCAAGCTGCAGACATATATGGACTCGGAGTCATCATGTCCGATATATCTTCCGGAAAAAGAGCTTTTAATGATGTATTATTTAATATTGGTCTTGCATTGAGAATTATTCAAAATGAACGTCCCAAATTTGCTTACAAAACACCTAAATGCTATGGTGAGTTAGCAAAGCGATGTATGAATTCTGATCCAGATGTACGACCTAATGCATCTGAAGTTGTAAAAGAAATAGAAAATTGGTTAAAATTATTAAATTCAGAAAATGATAATGAAATCAAACAACAATTTAAAGAAGCAGATAAGTATATACCAAACTCTATTGGTGTACCTAAATTAAATGAAAACTATATAAGCAAACACATAAACACACAAGAAATAGCAGAACAACTATCAAAATTAGTCATCAGCAAATCGATTGATATTATAGAAATTCAGGATTAAAATTAACTATTATTTTTGTTTGTTTATTTATAAACGGCTTTAGGAAATCACACAACTGGTGTTAATCACCAGTTCAGAAAGCTCGCTAAAATTTAGGCCGCTTGAAGTTAAACCTTATTCTCCTAAAATTAAACAAATAGAGGTGACAAAATATTCGGTATAATGGTCACGGTGATCGGAATTTTTCGATATACTATATGTATATTTTTTATGTTTGTTTAATCCCCCCTCCCGTGAATACGAAAAAAAATACCGTTAAACAAAATTTTAACTGCAAGCGGCCTTATACAGAATTTTTTTTTATTTAAGCAAAAAAAAGTTAAAATCGTTAATTTTGACTGCGCTAACCACCACCATTCCCAGATTAGAATGTATCTTTATATCTAAATTTCTAGGTTTGAAAAAATATATAAAGAGTAAAGTGTTTAGCCGCATAAAAATTGTTCCATAGCTCTAAATCAGTATTATGTTGACCATGGGTCAAATTTATCATAATGCCAGCTGAATTAAACGATTATCACAGTTAACTAGTTAATCAAATGATAATTTTTTAGGTAGGTTCTCTATAGGGATAGTGCACGTATGTACGCGTAGCTTAACGTAAAATGATCAGGAAATTCAAAATAAATTTGGTTTACCAAAAGTCGCCTATTTTTCAAAAAAAAAAAAAAAAAACATTAGCGATATGTAGTAAAATTTTGGGTTTGTTACACTAAACAATCACGTTAATACAAGGGGTTGAGAATTAGTTAAGAATAATTTTATAGTGTATAGAGAGAAAAATTGCATTTACTTAATATACTAAATGAATTATCGCTGTTTGCAAATCGATGAGATCAATGCATGCCCGATTGAATCGGGCACTACAAAATTTTATCAAGAGTTACATCAATATGCAGGAACTATTGTGAGTCCGAAGCCTAACATATTTTCACTGTTAAACCAGGAACGGAGTGCAACGAAGTGCATGGTTATACGGCATGTGAAAGGGTGTATCCGAATTCATGAATCTGATTGGATTGCGTTTTAAAGTGATTTTGTTGTGTCAGTTCTTATGACAAGACGTGTATCGTATTTACGTTATGAACGGCTCCCGGGTCCCCTATTTTTTTTTTATTATCTATTTTATTTTTTTTTTATTTATTTTTCTCTTCTTTACATATATATATATATATTATTACTATTATTTCGACCCAATAAGAGTCGGCACAGCCCCATTTTAAAAAATAATAAGAAAACCCTTACCCGATTTAGAAGTAGGATGCTTTTGAGAATTTTGAAAATCCTTAAGGGTAGGGTGTACATAAATCAATTTTCATATGATCTATGTGGTATATTGAATTTTTACATAGTAAAAAAAAAAGTGCTTCTAATAAAACTTTTTAATACCTTAACCAATTTGTATCAAATTTATACAATATGTAATTTAAAATAGTTTGTTTATATTAATAAAATTGTACAATGCATATTGTTTTTTAAAAAAATTAACTTTACATATAACTAAAAATTTCCCTGGATGCTATATGTTTTTCCCTGGTTACATGAAGAATTGCTAATTATGATTGGTCAAATCATGTATTGTTTACATGTAAATCATATGATACCATATGATATTGGTTATACAAAGTTGATCTACAATCTATTTTATATGAATTTAGAAATAGTTACACCCTACCCTTAAGCAAGAAAGATGATTAACTTAATATAAAAAAAAGTTTACCTTGGGCAATCGCCATATTC
Source organism: Dentiscutata erythropus (assembly GCA_910591965.1). Lineage (NCBI taxonomy): Eukaryota > Fungi > Glomeromycota > Glomeromycetes > Diversisporales > Gigasporaceae > Dentiscutata > Dentiscutata erythropus. Next base: position 3,766 of record CAJVPY010000423.1, on the reverse strand, counting down.
ACACTAAGTAAATTTATACAGTAATTTGAATCACATTTTATTATGATCATTCTTCAGGTGACTAGTAGATCATCAATTAATATGCAGAATCAAATTTGAAAAAATATTTAATAGTATATTATTTAAAGGAAACATAATGCAGTATAACATTTTAACAAATTATTATTGCAGATAGTATTTTTGCATTATAGCAAAAAATATAGCAATGCCATAATGACAATAAAGAAAAATATTGTAATTTGATACATACTTTTAATAGATTATAAAATATATTTGTTTTTTCTTTTGGTTAACACTAGAATTAAATATGAAATTATCCTCACCAATGATTGGATTATTGGGCTTTTTAATTTTAGCTTTTTTTATAGCATGTAGATTTTTTTTATATAAATTTCTTTTAGAAGACTTTGATAAAATAATTGAAGTATTTTGCAATGACATAGTGACAATAGAAGTAAACAATTTTATAAAATTTATAAAAAAATTATGTTCTCTTGAAAAACAAACAGATTCAAAACAGAACTTTGTATCAAAGTTAATCCTTTTATTATAAATTATGGCTTATTTTATTAGTTAGTATATAATAATCTAACACAATACAGTATTTAACATAAATGACTCAACATTGCAATAATTCAACAGGAGTCAACTACAATTGTTATTTGGTGTCATACCAATATTTTAGCATGATAATTACTATGTAAACAAATAATTAAATTGTTTACTAAATTCGGTACCACAATTATTGAATATGGCAAATTAGCTAACAATCGTGTATTTTCTATATTTGGAATTAGATTAGTTGGTTATACAGGATATAGTAATAATTTTAATTTATAGCTATTTTTATTATTCCTGAGACACTTATAAAAAACTTGTCAAAAAATTTTTCGGCCGGTAATTTTTTCAGCATGATTAGTATATAAAAAATATAATATCTACATTATAAATTACTATAAATATATTTTTAAATTTGTTTAATTTTTATTTACTATAATATTGTAATTTCAATGTTTAAATTAAATATATTTTTGGATTTGTTTAATTTTTATTTACTGTAATATTGATATCTAAATTAAATATATTTTTGAATTTGTTTAATTTTTATTTACTGTAATATTGACATTTAAATTAAATTTTTGAATTCGTTCAATTTCTATTAACTATAATATTGATATAATATCTACATCTAAATTATATTATTGTTCCAATTCCAAAAATTACTATAATAAATATAATACTGTTCTATGTACAAATAATTTTATTATTATACAAGAGTGAATGGGAGTGCCACCAGCACTCCTTCTCATTGTTCTTGTAGAAGTGGTATCATAATTTTGTATTACAATGTCATAACAAATTCATTATTTATTCAATATTGTGAATTTCTCATAGCATATAATCATGACTATTTGAATATCTCATTTTCACATGATCAAAATGATTGGTAAAAATGTACAGGACACTTGTGACAGGTGATAATTTTATAATAAGAGGATAATAAATTTCAATATATATTATTTTATATCACTAAATAGGGAAAAAAGGTTAACAGATATTATTATAATTAATTTATTATAAATTATATTGTTTATCTAATTTGACAAATTTTTATACAGGTTGAATTAATGAATATGGGTGCATACTAGAAGATAAGTTTTCCAATATATACCAGTTAGTTTGCATATTGATAATAGTAAAATATCAGAAAGTAGATTGATATTGGTAACATAATAGTACAATATTGAAATACCCTAATATCCTTCTCTTAGCACTCTGGGTCTAAAAGTAGGATGTTGGAGTATCCCAATATTTTGCTGTTATGATATCGATCTAACTCCTAATAACTTACTAATATACTGCTAATATTCAACAGGTATTTGGCAAATCTAACAGGTACATATTAAGAAACTTATTTTCCAGTATATATTTGATATTCATTAATTCAACTTGTTATAAATAAATATTAGTTACAAGCATAACTCTTGAAATTTTTGATTGAAGATAAATTAAAAAATATATATTTGTTGGGAATAAGTATTAGTTATTATGAATTTCTTATAGTAAATTTGAAGATATTAAGATGACAGATAGCAATTATATATTATACTAGATTACACTTAAATTATTTCATAAATATAGCAATCATTATAAAAAAAATTTATAAGAGGTTATCTTTATTACAATATAGTATATTATTTATAGTCTATTATTTATACAGTATTAATAATTTGAATATACAGTATATTTCTTTTTAATAATTAGTTAAAAGCATATTGTGATATCCGTCTTAAAAATCCAATTTTTTAAAATGTTTGGCATATTAAAAAATAAAGTGTCTAAAAATTATCTTTATAGATTATGCTTTAGAAGATTGCTTATACAATAATCCTATACTATAGCACAAATAGATTAGAAAGTAAATTAAATTCACTATACTGTATTGTATCAAATTTTTTGATAATTCATCCTTATAATTTATTCATTAGGATGAAATATACTACAGGCTAACTTAAAGAGTATATACCTTGCAAATTTAGAACTTTCAATTATAGCTAACACATTAAAATTAGAAACTGATAGGATTATGAAATTTACTATATATTGCTCTTGAAATTTTTTAATAAGCAACTATACACTAAAGAATCTGATATTTATTTATTTAAAATAATAATATGAGAAATTTTATCAATCTTTATAAATTTTTGTACTAGGGATATATTTGTTTAGAGTTCCAATCCAGATAAATTCATCATTTGTTTATCTCATATCTAATGATATCTAGATATCTAATAATTATCTGAATAAACACTAACTCTACCCAAAATAAAAGTTTATTATTGCCAAATTAAAATTTTATTGAATCAGCAAAAAATTCAATTTTTTGCTATAATTTATCAAGATTTTGATAATTCGAGATTTTTGAACTATCAGATTTTGTCAATATCAGAATTTTGACTTGTCAAAATTTGATTTGTTTGGATTCTATCTCAAGACGAAAAGAAGGCTTTTGAATATTATATGAAAGGAGTTGAGTTAGATAATTCAGCAGCAATAAATGTTGTTGGTCTTTGTTATCGTCATGGAATTGAAGTAGAAATAAATTTCCAGAAATTATTTGAACATTGTAAGAAACCTGCTAATTTGAGCAATACTGCTATAATGTGTAATGTTGGTTTTCATTATTATATAGATATTGGGTTAATAAAAATTATAATAAAGAACTTAAATACTATAAAAAGTCTGTTAATGTGAGTGCTAATGGAGCAATGATTAATGTTGCTCTATGTTATCGAAATAGTACTAGTACAAGGAAAGATATAGTTCAAAAATATAAAAATACAAATAAATCATCGAATTATATCAATTCTAAATATTAGATGTAAGAGATTTAAATTATATTGGATGATTATAATAAATTCACAGTTATCTGAGAACTGGGATAAGGAGGATTTGCAACTATATTTTGCACGTTGGTTCGATATTATTAATGATTGATGGGGACATGTTGTACTTAATTGATGATTCTCCAGTTAACTGATGTGTGATCTTAGTAAAAAGTGACTCAGATTACTATATAAATTTACTATGGTGTAAATGTGGCATTCGCCCAAGATAAACTTTTTTTCATACTAAATTAATCATCTATCTTGCTTAAGAGACTTTTGTAAAGCTTGTCAAGATGCATTTAATGGTAGTTAGAGTGTCAAAATCAGCCTGGTGAGTACTGAGATATCTTTAAAAAACCTCTCTTTTACTATGTAAA